>ML663566.1:32819182-32863459 GCA_007570785.1 Antilocapra americana
CACACACACACACACACACACACACACACACACACACACACACACACTGACAGTCATACCCAGCCTGTGGGCAGACATGGAGAACTCCGCCCCACCAGCACTGGCCCTTTGGGACCTTTGGACCCCCACCCCCGCCCTACGTCCACACCCCTGATGGGCTGAACTGACCGGCCCTCCCTCTCACTTTCTCTCCATTCTCGTGCAGCTGTTCCGGACACGCAGGCGCGGTCCGTGGGCCACTCGCCCCCACTCCCTGCCACTCATTCTCAGCAACGGTCTTGCCCTCCAGTGCCCTGAAATATGGAAGGATGATCTCCTTTTCCTCATTTCCCATTCACTCAACGTTATTACCACTTTCCTCCATTGCAACTCCCTGAGAGTGGAACCCGAACCCCCACTTCCCAGTCCTCATCTCTCTGGACCTTCCTCTGCATTCGCTGCCATGGGGTCCTCTGCCCCCTTTGTGCATGCTACACTCTTCTGGGCTCCCTCCGTCTCATCTCCTCTGCCACCACTTTAGATACTGATAAAGAGAGCCCTGGGCACAGCACAGGTGGGGCCCTCAGTAATGAGATTATAATACTAACGAGGTTATAATGCTGAGGTTAGTGAAGCAAAGAAGGATGTCTTGGTGAAGAATATCAGGGAGGAGGGACCGGCTTGGATTTGAGTGTTCAGTCTCTGAGGGTGTTGAACTCTGCTGCTCATTTCTTCCTCGCATCACCCATATGTCTTTCGTCCTTGGTGTGTTCTCTGCTTAGAAAGGGCCTAAGAATCTGAACTATGCCCAGACTGAGACTAAGAAGCAAGGTCCCTGGGGGCTATTCTTTAGGAGAAACAGAGAGATGGTCACATGAACGCCTAGTTATTCAGCCTCGCTTACTGGGGTGGGAAAAAACAGGCCTAAAGGGAAAATTCTATGACCAGGAGGAGAAAGCACTGACCACGCAGACAGATCATCTCCCTACAGGGCCTAAGCTTTGTAGAAAGTCCCAGAGACTATTTTTAATGAGTTGTGGTGGAGACCTATTGAGGTTGCAGGTTTTTGCAGGGTAATCGGCCCTCCAGCCCACAGCTGGCCCCCGCCGCAGCTCCCCTCTGGGCAGCAGAGTCTTGGGGTGGCAAGGGGAGTGTCTGCCATTGTTTCTGCGCCTTGGGGGCATGGGTCTGATCTAGACCCAGAGTGGGACTTTATACCTCCCTTGACCAGAAATGGAGGGAGACAGTCCTGGGTTCAGAAACGCTCTAGGATTCGAGCTTTGGGATGAAGTTGCTGCCGCTGCTGCCGCGGCCGCACAACGCTCCCCACGAGGTGGCGGCGTTGGGACACTCCAGTCCTCGCCCTCGGCCCGTGCCAGAGACAGAAATGAAGCGGAGGTGGGGTTTCTGCGGCCGAAAACTCGTGGGCCTGAGTTTTATTTGAATAATTGACTAGACAGTAACTATTAAACTACTAGTTGAAGGGGAGAGAACTATGCTTATTTAAAATTAAGCAACTCTGGAGTTCCCTGGCAGTCCACTTTCACTGCTGGGGCCTCGGGTTTGATCCCTGGTCAGAGAACTAAGATCCTGCAAGCCGAGGGGGCACCGCCAAAAGAAAACAATGTTTGATTTGAAAGTATAAAGTCAAACCTAGAGGGGTAGGAAGAGGTGAGAGGTGGGAGAGAGGTTCAAGAGGGAGCAGACATATGTATACCTGTGTCTGATTCATATTGATGTATGGCAGAGACCAACTCAACACTGTGAAGCAGTTAGAAATAAGTAAACTGATAAAATAAAACAACTCTTCTTTATCAAACCTCCTTACTAAAAATGTGGTGAGAAAAAGATATTCCTTTCAAGATGAAAGAGTTTGTTTTGATATTATCCTTAGACAGAATGTCTAATTTGATATTGTCCCAGGGTTTCCCTGGTGGCTCAGCTGGTAAAGAATCCGCCTTCAGTGTGGGAGACCTGGGTTCGATCTCTGGGTTGGGAAGATCTCCTGGAGAAGGGAAAGGCTACCCACTCTAGAATTCTGGCCTGAAGAATTCCATGGGCTATATAGTCCCTGGGATTGCAAAGAGTCAGACAGGACTGAGAGACTTTCACTTCACTTAGGCAGAATGAACCTGTGTAAATGGGGGCTACCCTGGACTCCCTGGACACTCATTTCCTGAAGTGATCGGCTCCCTGAATAGCTCACTTAGCCAAGGGCTAGACAGCGAAGTGGCGGAGAGGTAGGGGCTCTGGGGCCCACAGAGCTGCACTTAAACTCTGGCCCCACCACCTACTGAACAGTCCTCACTCACCTCCGTGGGCCTGATTTTCCCATCTACATTTTTCCATCTTGCTGAGTGATTGTTGGGAAGTGCATGAATGGGTTATCTGCCTGGCAGATAACTCGTCCTCAGCAGCTGATGGCCATGTACTTGGTAGTTCTCAACTCTGAGTGCTCACTGGCACCTCCAGAAGGATTTTCTAAATGATTAATTCCCACTGCAAATCAAAGTCACAATGAGATATCACCTCACGTCCTTTAGAATGGTTATTATCAAACAACAACGACAAAAACACACAAAGAGGAAATAACAAGTGTTGGCAAGAAATGTGGAGAAACTGGAATTGTCTAGCATTGCTGGCGGGAAAGTAAAATGGGGGTGCTGCCATGGGGGACAGACTGGCGGGTCACCCTCAGTCACACACAGACTAACCATGGGGTCCAGCAATTCCACTCCAAGGGACATACAACAAGACGGAAAGCAGGGACTCAGAGAGGCATGGGCACACCCATCTTCGTAGCAGCATTATCCACAACAGCCAGGAGATGGAGACGACCCAATGTCTGTTAACTGATTAGTGGGTAAACAAATGTAGGACAGACATAGAACAGAACAGGGTTCATCCTTAAAAAGGCAAGACATTCTGACACACGCAAAACATGCGTCAACTCTGAAGACATGCTGGGCAAAAGGAGTGGGGCACTAGAGGTCTCTGGACACTCTTGTGCGATTCCACCTACAGGAGCCAAGTCATAGAGACAGAAAGAAAGGAGAAGGGCGGGCACAGGAGCTGGGGGAGGGGGGCAGTTACTGATGAGTGGAGACGGAGATCCAGCTTTGCCAGATCAGAAGGATCCAGGAGCCGGATGGTGGTGACGGCTGTGACCGCAGCGTGTGCATGCTTAATGCCACTGAGCTCTAGATGTAAGAGCGGTTAACATGGGGACTTCCGTGGTCCCGTGGCTAAAATTATGCACTCCCAGCGCAGGGGGCACAGGTTCGATCCCTGGGCAGAGAGCTAGATCCCACATGCCACAATTAAGAGTTTAGCTAAAGACCCTTTGTGCCGTAACTAAGACCTGGTACAGCTGAAAGGGGGCTCCCCTTGTAGCTCAGTCAGTAAAGGGTCTACCTGCAGTGCAGGAGACCCTGGTTCGATCCCTGGGTTGGGAGGATCCCCGGGAGAAGGAAATGGCACCTCACACCAGTATTCTTGCCTGGAGAATCCCATGGACAGAGGAGCCTGGAGGGCTACAGTCTATGGAGTCACAAGAATCAGACATGACTTAGCGACTAAACCTCCACAGCCAAATAAATATTTTTTTTAAAGGTGGTTAAAAATGTAAATTTTATGTCAGGTATATTTCACCACAGTTTTTAAAGCTCATTTTTACAATTGTTCAAAAATATTTTTTTTAAAAAAAAAGAAAGAACAAACCGGAATGACAGGAGTACACATTTGTAGAGTAGAAGAGACTAATTAGGTAAACCTCCTGCCTCCAGCCCCGTTAGTTAATTCAATTATCACTTTACGGTGCCCTCAGTGAGCTATAAGGCTCACCCGAGTGCTGCCAGCTTTATGGGGTCTGCGGGCACTTTACGAGCTGCCTCAGCTCTCAAGTGTCAAATTGGGGCTGTATCGACAGATAAAAGGAAACTCGGCTGCTGGAATCGAGGCCTTTCCCTGCGATATCTTTATACTGCGCTATAAAAACCTATCACACTTAATTTAAGGAGTGAAAACTGTTGACATCTCTTTCAATTGCTAATCTTTAGGAAACAATGAGTGGAATATTATTTGAAATGAATAGCTACTAGCTTTATTGGAGAGTAGTAAAAATCTAATAGTTGGCAAAACAATACGGTGTTTACTCTTCAAGATAGGCGGGTTTATTAGCTCGAGCTCCAAGAGTGTTTCCAGTCCACTCAGCCCTCACTTGGGTTATAGCAATGAGTGTTTTGTGTACTGCTATTCTTTTCCTTTTTTCCTCCCTCTCTTGTTTTCTTCTTTCTTCACTCCCCTAATATAAGGTGACTTTTTTTTTAAGTTTTTTTTTTTGGCTGCACTAGGTCCTGTTGCTGCAAGGACTTTTCTCTAGTTGCAGCGAGCAGGGGCTACTCTTCACTGTGGTTCTCTGGCTTCACCTCAGTGGCTTCTCTTGTGGAGCACAGGCTCTAGGCTCTTGGGTTTCAGTAGTTGCAGCTCATGGGCTCTGGAGAGCTGTCTCAGTAGCTGTGATGCATCGGCTTAGTTGCTCCGATGAATGTGGGATTTCCCTGGACCAGGGATCAAACTCATGTCACCTGGATTGGCAGGCAGATTCCTATCAACGGCACCACTAAGGAAGTCCAGCACTTTCTATCAGGGCTGCTGCTGCTGATTAGTCCCTTCAGTCGTGTCCAGCTCTGTGCGACCCCACGGCCTGTAGCCCGCCAGGCTCCTCTGTCCATGGGGATTCTCCAGGCAAGAATACTGGAGTGGGTTGCCATTTTCTCCTCCAGGGGATCTTTCCAAACCTGGGATTGAACCCGGGTCTCCTGCATTGCAGGAAGATTCTTTACCACCTGAGCCACCAGGGAAGCCCTTTTAATTAGAGGTGTCTTATCAAATGTGGCACATAGTCATTTAACTGAAAAATAGCCTTCGAGGGGAAAAAAAAATTGTTCGTCAGATGTTAATTAAAGGTTGTGGTAGATTCCCAAAGTGAGAACTTTCAGGTCAGGAGGCTAGGAAGTCAGAGACTTGACAGGGGCTGGGGGCAAGTCTGGTGGGTTTGTGTGTCCACGCTGCCCATGCAGGCACACCTACACACCTACACACACACACACACACACACACACACACACACTCAGTCCGCAGCAGGCCTGGAGGAAACGAGGCTGCTCGGCCCTGCGTGTCTGTCACCACACGTAGTCCCCGTGCTCACTTGTGTGTCTTCTCCACCTTCCTGGAGGCCAGGACTGCTCGGCTCGATCACTTAATGAGCACAAAATGAGGAGGTTGCGGAGTGGACTCTGAAACAGAGACAATTTGTATTAAAAACATTTGAGAACAGACTTCTGGTGCAAATGGCACCTGCTTCCTCTTTCTTGAGGCCTCAGCTCGGTTCCCCCCAGAGGCAGGGCTGCACCTTCTGGGTCCAGGACCTCTGTGAATGGGATGCGCTGGGGGCTGCTGTCTCTCTTTTTACAGGACGTTTTCAATGCCATGAGCTTATATCACAGCAAAACATCCAGACAGGGGAGAAGGGCCGGCCGCTCCTTTATGGGCCCCTGGTGGTGCCTTGGTCAACTCCAGTCAGTTGTTTGGACTTCCCAGATGGCGCTAATGGTAAAGAACACTCCGGCCAATGCTGGAGATACAAGAGACGCAGGTTCAATCCCTGGGTCGGGAAGATCCCCTGGAGAAGAAAATGGTAATCCACTCCAGTACTCTCGCCTAGAGAATCAGTACTCTGCCTCATGGGCAGAGGAGCCCGGTGGCTGCAGTCCACGGGGCCTCAAAGAATCGGACACTGAGTGACTTAGCACGTATGCACATCAGCTGTTTACAGAAATAAGCTCTTGCGCCTTCACCAGCCTCCCAGGAAACAATGATAAAGAGGATTTTTGCACATGGAGACAGGGTCTGGTCTTCAGACCACAGGGTTGGCATCAAGGCTGAGGCCAGTGTTTCCCCTACTTGGGTGTAGAAGGCCCTGCAGAGCAGCCTGGGAGAAACACATGGAACAGAGCAGCACTTGTAATTTCACCCAGAGAAACTGCAAGTACCCAGAATGGCTCATGCGAGGCCACTTCTCTCCAGAAACACCACAAGCAGACAGGGCCTACGAGGTCGCTATTAAGCCCTACTGTGGGTTCTACACTCCCTGCAGAGTGCCCAGGTGGTACAGCCTGCCTTGAGTCAAGAACAAAAAATCACATCCACGCTTTGCACACAGGTGGGGCCGGGGGACGTGGTCAGAGCCAGGTGCTCACCCTCCTGCTGCTGAGACAGTGACACAGTTGGGAGCCAGGCCCCAAGTTCAGAGGTGGCGGGGCCCTGGACCAAGCCCTACTGCTAGGCCTGCCGATCACTCACGCCAGGAGAGGCGCCTTATCTCCTGAACTTTCAGCCTGCTAATTCCAACCACGGTACATATCGCTCGACTTTAGGCAATAAAAAAGAGGGAAAAAAAAAAGTGTTTATCTGCTATGGCCAAAGCCAGACTCTCCCAGATGACTCTTCTGCAGAACTATTTCCTTGTTCTCCATGTCCCGGTCTCTCCGGTCAAGGCCAGTCAAAGCTCAAGCCTCGCCCAGTGGCCTGAGAACTTGGCCTTGTCACCAGGCCAGTGAGAAAGCCCTGAGCCCAGTGACCTGACTCAGGAGGTCACCACGGAGGTGGGGAGCAGGTGCAAAGACCACCACTGGCCCCCAGGCTCTCTGTCCCGTCAACAGTGAGGTACTGGTCAATGGGGATTCCAAAGCCACTGACGTTATCTCAGGGTCCCTCTGTGGGCCTAACACCTCAAGAGGCCGCCACCTGACTCTGGGGGGTGCGCAGACCTCCAAGGCGGCCAGACTGGAATCAGGCCAGGTGACTCCAGGACCGCAAAGCTCACCCCGCCCAGCAGCGGCCTGTGGGCTGCGAGGGGGAGTGCGCCGTCACTTCTTCCCAGTGACCCCAGACAGAAGGGACACGTGGAGGATGAGGGCTCCATGTTTGGGGAACCATGCCCCTGACCAGAGTGAATCCCAGGCCAGCAGGCCCGGCCCAGCTAGCAGACGTGCAGGAGGCGTAGGGTGGTGGCCGGGGGGCCCACTGGTTACTCCCCGGCACAGCAGCCCCAGAGACACATCCTCAGAGCAATGGGCCCTTGGTGCCACCACTCCGTCACCAGCCTCCCATCCTTCCCCAGCCTCGTCAAAGGCAGAAAAGGCTTCTCCTGGCCCTTTCTGTGAAGGGAGCTTCCTGGCAAGGACTGAGCTGCTCAGATACAAGCTGACCGGGGATCCCCTCTCGGTGGACACCTATTAACAGCACACTCACCTGTCAACCGCCTCCGCTGAATCGTGGCTTGGCAGCTTTATTTTTCCCAGAAGTGGTATTATTTGGCCACATGTATATGACATATATGAGGCTTCCCAGGTGGCTCCGTGGTAAAGAATCTGCCTACAATGCAGGAGGTGTAAGAGATGTGGGTTCTATCCCTGGGTTGGGAAGATCCTTGGAGGAGGGCATGGCAACCCACTCCAGTATTCTTGCCTGGAGAATCCCATGGACAGAGGAGCCTGGCAGGCTACAGTCCATGGGGTCACAAAGAGTCAGACACAGCTGAGCACAAGCATAAAACATAATATGACGTATTATATATATGACAGCTTCTCTGAAGTAAGCAGAGACCCCACTGGAGCTTCAAGAAGAGCGTTTCAGGGAAGAGTGCCAGAAATGGCCACCTTTGAAGATGCATAGCGTGCACCCCAAAGAGCAGAGAACAGAAGGGTGAGGGGCTGGAGGATGCTGGGTATGTGGGCTGGCTCCTTGGCACCAGCAGCCCCAGCAGGGGGACTCAAGACACAGCCGGGGCTACCAGATTTGGGGGCACATCAGATACCCTTCACAGCAAATAGATGGGCAAAAAGTGGAAATAGTGACAGACTTTATTTTCTTGGGCTTCAATCACCATGGACGGTGACTGCAGCCACAAAATTAAAAGGATATTTGCTCCTTGGGAGAAGAGCTCTGACAAACCTAGAGAGTGCATTCAAAAGCAGAGACATTACTTTGCCAACAAAGGCCCATATAGTCAAAGCTATGGTTTTTCCAGTCGTCATGTACAGATGTGAGAGTCAGACCATAAAGAAGGCTGAGCTCCAAACAATGGATGCTTTTGAACTGTGGTGCTGGAGAAGACTCCTCAGAGTCCCTTGGACTGCAAGGAGGTCAAGCCAGTCAATCATAAAGGAAATCAACCTTCTATATTCATTGGAAGGACTGATGCTGAAGCTGAAGCTTCAATACTTTAGCCACCTGATTGCAAAGAGCCAATTCACTGGAAAAGACCGTGATGCTGGGAAAGGTTGAAGGCAGGGGGAGAAGGGGACGGCAGAGGATGAGATGGCTGGATGGCATCACCGACTTGATGGACATGGGTTTGAGCAAGCTCCAGGAGATGGTGAAGGACAGGGAAGCCTGGTGTGCCGCAGTCCATGGGGTCACAGAGAGTCGGACACGACTGAGCGACTGGATGACAACAACAGCCTATGCATCTTGGTACCTCCTCACTCGGCAGCCAGCAGCATCCACTTCCGGTGCTGATGCTGCCAGAGCATTAACGATGCTGTAAAATAATAAGGCTCGGGACAGCCCGCACAAGGGCAAGCACTTGATAAAAGGGAGATTTACAGCCACATCCATCAATTTAATTATCTTTTACTAGGGTTTAAACTTAGGAGTAATACTAATCTCTATTTAGCATGGTTTACAGGATCTATGGACACTTTACAATCTTCCTCTACTCACAAGTGTCAAATTATGGCAATATTGATAAAACGGGGTAAACAGCAAGTGAGACAACCCCAGAACAGGCTAATACTCTTTTTACTGCACTGTAAAAGCCTATTACTCTGATTTCGGGTGAAAATTTGTGGCCAATAATCTGAGTTGATAATGTTTTGGAAACAATTGCACAGATAATAAAAGCTGCCTCCTCCTTCAACACCCCCACCCAGCCCCAATCCCAGCCCAGCCTGCTCCTCAGACTTATCCATAAAAAGCCAGGGCCACAGGGGCTGAGCCAGAGGCCGACTGGCAATCGGCAGCCTTCGTGCAGGGCCTTGGGGGCCTGGGAGGCCTTGGAGGCCATTCAGGGACAGAGACGCACGTGTCCCATGGCCCCAGCTGCCCTGCTCTCAAGCTTCCACCCTGTCTCCGCTCGCATGGGTCTCCTACAAGGAAACCACCTTCCAGAGGTCTTCACAGGAATCTGCACTTTTGGGGGTCAAGGAGGAAGGAGTAGCCTGCAACATGATCTTGGACACAGCACCTGGGGACCACCTCCAGCTGATGATGTGGCCCCAGCAAAGGGCTCTTGGGCCAGCCCCTACAAGGAACCGCTACGTAACCAGAAGTCTGGTCTCTTTCTCATTCGCTCACTTTGCTGTTGGCTCAGGTTCCCCAGTGGCATCTGTTAATGTTGTCCAGTCACTCAGTCATGTCCGACTCTTTGCCACCCCATGGACTGCAGCATGCCAGGCTTCCCTGTCCTCCACTATCTCCCGAAGCCTTGCTCAAACTCATGTCCATTAAGTCGGTGATGCCAACCAACCATCTCATCCTCTGTCGTCCCCTTCTCCTTCTGCCTTCAATCTTTCCCAGCATCAGGGGCTTTTCCAGTGAGTCGACTCTTCGCATCAGGTGTTCCAGTGAGGTGTACTCTTCGCTTCAGCTTCAGCATCCGTGCTCGGCATAGGTTTTCTCCGTCTGGATCTCCTGTGCTTCCCGGCCTCACTTGCTTGGAACCAAGACCTCCCCTCCCCCACCACCCCAGCAAACAATTTTGAGCTGAAGCTCCCTACTGGGTGGACAGTGCTCATCAGAGATGTTGGCCGGTTCTGGACAGAGAGCAGAAGAGGTGCCCTCCTCTCCACCCTGAGGCTTCCCCCAGGGTCCTGCATCCCTGCCTCAGTCTGGGCCGGTGGCCTCAGGCTTGTGCCGTGCTTTAGAGGCAACTGGTCTCCAGGCCATCTGCATCCCCCTCCCCATGCTCGCCTCCATGTGCCCAGGCTGGAGCTCAGAGAGCTCAGGGAGGGAAAGCTCTGGCTGCAGACTCGAGTTTTTGGCCTCTAGACCTGAAACCATGCCTGTGGTCCTTGGTTCTGCTGCTCTGCCCATGTCCTGATCCAAACAGGGCATGGTGGCTGGGGACGTGGGACAGAGGGAGTGGGGGGAGGGGGCGCTAGGCCCCACCCACAGCACACAGCCAGCCCCTGAGGACGGCCGGTGCCCCCACCCCCACCGTCCCCAGGACACCTCTAAACACTCTCAATTCTGCTGCGGAAGCAGTACACGTCCACAAACACGAATCTCAGTCCTTTCAAGCACAAATCTCCGCCAACCACAAGTCAGACATCATCGTTGTGAACCAGAGACCATTCCTGGTTTGGTGGCCAAAGAAATGAGCTCCTGGAACATCTCTGGGTCACAGTTAATCGATCAGTACCATGGAATGAGTTGCCTTCTCCAAGGGTCTTTACGAAAATCACAGGAACATGTAACATTGATAGAAGCGCCTTGTAAACCATGAGGTGCTGTGACAACAGCAACAGTAACATCCCCCAGCAGTTACCCGCTAAGTGCCAGGCGCCAGGATGAGCATCGCATACAGATTAACTCCTTACAATCACACCCCCAAATCCCTATGCCCAGTGCGTTAGTCACTTAGTCATGTCTGACTCTTTGTGACTCCATGGACTGCAGTCTGCCTGGCTCCTCTGTCCATGGGACTCTCCAGGAAAGAATACTAGAGTGAGTTGCCATGCCCTCATCCAGGGGATCTTCTCGACACAGGGATTGAACCCACATCTTTTGTATCTCCTGCGCTGGCTTCCCTGATAGCTCAGTTGGTAAAGAATCTACCTGCAAGGCAGGAGACACCAGTTCGATTCCTGGTCAGGAAGATCCCCTGGAGAAGGGCTAGGCTACCCACTCCAGTGTTGTTTTGCTTCCCTTGTGGCTCAGCTGATAAAGAATCCGCCTGCAATGCGGGAGACCGGGGTTCCATCCCTGGGTTGGGAAGATCCCCTGGAAAGGGGAACAGCTACCCACTCCAGTATTCTGGCCTGGAGAATAGTCCATGAGACCACAAAGAGTCAGACACAACTAAGCAACTTTCACTTTCAACTTTTTCTTCAACTTTTGTATCTCCTGCATTGGCAGGCAGGTTCTTTACTGTCTGAGCCACCAGGGAAGCCCCTATGAGGGAGATACTGTTACTATTATCCCATTTTAATGAAGCTGAAACCAAGGCTAGGAGAGGCAAAGGGACTCAAGGTCACACAGCTGGTGAATGAGAGGTGGCCTAATGCCGCTGCTGCTCCCGAAGTGTGGAGGTGGGGCTGCCCGGCTTGGGTAAGGGTCAGGTGGTCAGGGTAGCCAGCTGGCCTGGTGGCTGCAGGGACCAGGGTCAGACGGGAGTCAGAGAGCTAGCCCTCTGCCAACATGGCCTCCTGGATCAAAGTATAAAGATACACCCCTCTTCAGAGTTCTGAAGTTCCCCAGAGCTGAGCCAAGCAAAATATCCAGATACTAACCCGCATGTGTGCATGCTCAGTCACGTCTGACTCTCTGCAACCCCACAGACTGCAACCCATCAGGCTCCTCTGACCTTGGGATTCCCCAGGCAAGAATACTGGAACTGTTGCCATGCCCTCCGCCATGGGATCTTCCTGACCCAGGGATCAAACCCAAGTCTCCTGCAGCTGTTACACTGCTGTGGATTCTTTACACTGAGCCACCGGGGAAGGCCTAGATACCACCCTAGCTTCCCCCAGTTCTGAAACTGGTGTGGGGGGGGGGGTGCAGTGGGGGCCCTAGGGGCTGGAGGACCCTGTAACCCATCTGGGCAGGGTGACTTGTCCAAGGCAACACAGCAGAGGGGAGGCTGGAAGTCAGCTCCCTCCCCTTACGGTTCAGGGCTCAACCAGCCAGCCTGCGAGAGGTGAGCCACATCGTGCATCAGGGCCAGTCAGAGCATCTGGATCAAATGCCAGTTCCAAGGCCACCCTAGCTTCCTGCTGGCCAGGAAGCAGCACTTTCAACAGATTTATTCTCCTTGCACGCCTTGTTCCCAAGAAGATGAGGGGCACCCAGCGCTACCTTGGGAGGCCTCCACCACTGCGTGGACTGGAGGCCGAGGAGCTGGGCTTCTTCCTGAGTTAACTGTAAGTGCAGCAGTGCAGAAGAGGCTGATGCCACCAGGGAAGTAAACCTACTCCCAGGCACAAGCTGCTGCTTCTGAAACCTACACACGAGTCTTTTTAAACCGCCTTTCCTTTCTTTATTTTCCGAAGTCCTTTTCCAGGTGGCTTTTCCTGTCTCTTTTCTAGCCCGACCCAACCCAACACTGGTCCTTCAGTCCCCATGACAATCCCATGCCCCCTGAGAAGCATTTACAGAACACGGGTGCTCTTTTACCCTCCCAGAAGTGACTCAGAAGACAGAGCCTTGACCTGAGCTTGTACCCAGATAGGGGAAGGGCCATGTTTCCATGATGGAACCATCTCCATGTGAACACCTGTGCCTGGATCCAGGCACTGGGGCGAGAGCCGAAGGGGTGGCTCAGAAGACACCACATCTCCTAGAGCAAGGTCCAAATGGATGAGCGTGCAGGACAGGGGGCACACGGTGTGACCCTGGTGGTGCACTCGCCACCACTGCTGCCCAGGGCTCTGCAAACCTGAGCACCGAGGGAGGGGAGAGGCACAGTCGATCACAGGGCTAACCAGCAAGCTGGCCTTCATGGGGGTTTGCTTATCAAGTTGCTTTCCAAGAGGCCTCAGGACACACGGCAGGTGCAGGAGTGTTTGAAAGAGAGATGAGAAGGAGAAGATGCAGAGCCATGAAGGAGTGGGGAGGGCACCCCGACAGAGAAAAATTGGAGAGCTCAGGGCAAAGGGAGACCGGCGGGTTGGGGAGAAGGGAACCTGGAAGGATGGAAACCCCAATTCCGGGGAGGAGAGCTGTCCTCACAGGTTCTCTCAGGGTCTGCTTGCCAGCCCTTCTAGAACAAGGTGGATGATAAAGTGGCCCCTTTAATAGTCAGCAGAATAGACTTCGACAGCTGTGAAGAATCACCCAGATGTGTGTGTCACTACCGGAACATACCAGAACATTCCTGATCCTTTTAGAGCCAACCCCGAAATAGGCAGGGCAATCCATCTGGCCTGACACCACAACCAGGAGCAGAGGGGCCGAGTGAGTCGCAGAGAAGGCGGGCGAGCAAGGAGCTGGGCATTGCTGGAAAATCAGAAAGACTTCTTTTGACACAGGAAAGAATCAGCCCCTCTGTCTCAAGAAAAAGAGAAATTTCTGATGAAAGAAAGGTTCCAATTTGTAGCAGTCATGCTCAAGGCAATGGTAGTCAAATGTCAACAATGGCTAGAAATAAAAGTCAATATCATTCCTCTCCATGAACACATAAACATACTAGAGATGATTTATTTGATGATTTATTTATTTATTTATTTATTTCCAAGCACACATTTTTCCTCTTTTCCATTGTACGTATTTTAAAATCTGTGTCACATATATCAATGTGAGGTAGGGGGATGGAAACACACATAATTTTCAATCTGTAAAACATACATTAAAAAAAATTCTGAAAATGTGAAAGAGAAACAGTGATTGATTTGAACGGTGACTGGGGCAGGAATTGCTTGGGAGGTGCGGTTGGTCCCACAAATGATGCAGGAGACAAAGGGTTCCAACCAGCAAAGAAAAAGCCCACTCCCACCCCCGTCCAGCCCAGGGTGTTTGCCGTGTGCATGGAGGCAAAAAGTCAGTTTGGGATTCCGCCCGATCTTATCCACCCAATCTTATCAGGTGGTAAATCTGTCCTTTGATCTTGTCAACAATGTGGAAGGTTGGAGACAGCTGCCACCACCCCAAGTCAGCAGGGCCTCACCATAGCCTCATAAAACATTTATGAAACCTGTAATAAACAGGCCTGATAAGGAAGAGGGCTCAAGATTTCAAAACTCAGCAGCTACGGAGAAAATGCCCTTCTCTGCCTCCAAGGTTCCTTTATTTGAAGAACAAACACAAACCATCAATTCCCACTGGCCATAAAGTTTCTGAGCAAAGAGTTTCACCAAGCCCTGAGATTAGCAGAATTTGTTTGGAGCCTTACCCACAAGGGAAAAACCACCCCCCTGCCCCGCCGCCTGAAATTCTCTGAGCTGATACGGGCACCGGGGCGGCCAGGCAAGACAGAAGGAGGGGGCCAGAGTGACCATAAAAATTCAGTCACGGAGAAATAAAGAGTCATTTGATGCCACAAAGTAAACTAATATTCTATGATTGAGTTTAGAAAAGAGAAGAGTAGCATTTTCATGGCCCGTCACGAAATATAACTTTGTTAATATTTATTTTAACTTCTGTTTTCTTTTCTGGGAAATTAATGGCATTCTCTGAGTTTAGCAGAAGTAGGCAGAGTCCTCACAACTCCCCCACTGTCCGAGAGCTTTCTTAGTTGACTTTACTGAGCAGGTGTCAGGTGAGTGGCTGAACCCACAGGTCTTCAAAGAATCTAGAAATAAAGAAAGCCAAGACTATCATGCTTCCCTGATGGCTCAGTGGGTAAAGAATACGCCTGCAATGCAGGAGACACAGGAGACTTGGGTCCAGTTCCTGAATCAGGAAGATCCCCTAGAGGAGAAAACGACAACCCACTCCAGTATTCTTGCCTGGAGGGCTACAGTCCGTGGGGTGGCAAACGGACTGTAGTTGTTGTCCAGTCAGACACAACTGAGTGACTGAGTGCACAGAAGAGAGAAAATCACAGTAACAGTGACTGGAAACTCCTCTAGGAATATGGATGTGCTTCAGGGCAGGGAAAGCTGGTGGCCCCACGCTGCAGGAGGGGCCTGGCACTGTGGGCGTCCGAGGAAGGATGAGTGGGTGAAAGGAAACAAGATAGGAGATTCTACAAGCAGTCAAGGAGCTGTAACAGCACACCTGAGCTGAGACAGAGAAACAGAGCAGGCATCCACACCATAGGAACAGCTTTATTTAGTTCCTGCTTCAAGTTGGTCGAAGGCAACATAGTCAAAGGATAACTGAATTGATTGGGAGGAAGATTCCAGGTCTCTCATGTCTTCTTCCTGGCCAACCAGGTGATCAACTACATGAGAAGTGAAAAAGTGGACCCTCGGAGTGGGGGCTGCTGAACAACCCCACCCCTGGCTGATCCATGCCCCTGCACAAAAGCCTCTCCACCCATCCCCACCCCACCAGGTCCCCAGGCTGGGAGATGCTCTTCTGCCCTCCTCCTTGGCGCCCACCTGTCAGGCTCATGTTCCTACTCAAGGTCCACACCTGCCTCACCACTCAGCACAAAGTAAATCCGCACACGTCCTCACAGGGGGGCCCCTGGGCAGTGCGAGCATTCTATGTGTCCACTGTGTTTTCCTTTCAGTTTTCCTGTGTTCAGAGGGTGGAGGCCATCTCAACTGATCTCGGAAGCACCTGCTCCACAGAGAGCACCTGGAGCTGATGACAGTGGCGGGCCAGAAGGGGGGCCCCAAGGTGCTCCCACCCCCGTGGTCGGCTTCTGTGCCCAGAGCAGCACCCAGCAGCCTGGATTGGGTGGGCTCCAGCGTTCCAGGCTAAGGACACGCAGCTGGCATCATCCGAGCTGTCCCAGTGTTCAGGCACTAGCCCTGGTCAACAGTGATCTAGCCGAAAGCCACTGAGATGAACTGACCATTCTGTAAGACACAGGACCCCCCGAGCGAGCAGGCTATGTTTTGAGGTTCAGAGCTGAAGCATCTGCAATGCTTCTGGACCAAGGGAGCCGAGCTGGACTTTCATGGAGAGCTCGCCCAGAGGATCTTTCCAGAAACCACATCAGATGGGCCACTGTCAGGCCATGGCCACCTCAAGGCCACAGCCCTCTGGTGCCTGGAACCTCAGGGAGAGGAGGGAGCTGGCTATTGGTATGGCTGTGGGTGAGAGATGAGGGGCCTTGTGTTCCACCCTCCAGGACAGGCCCGAGCATCTCCCAAGTCAGGAGGCAAGGCGGGATGGGGTCAAGGGCACGAACCCTCTGCCAACCGCCCAGGCCCCACATCCACCCTCACACTTCCTACTCCGTGACCTTGGGCACCAAACCCTGAGCTGGGTTTTCTCCTCTATAGAATCAGAAGGCTGCAACCATGGCTCTGGCTGGATCACCGTGAAACATGGATGAGACAAGGCAAGGGTGGCACCGGGAACCCTCAACAGTGGTTGGCATCATCTTGAGTGTTCTGAGACCTTGCCAGCATCTTTTCTCCTTAGTGCTCAGAACAAACAGCTTGTAATTTTCATGCACATTTCACATCCACAAAGGATTCTGCATGAAGCCTGAGGTTTGCCCTGAAGCTTGGCACTTTCTGCTTCTTACACACTCTGACATCGCCAATCTTGATACCTTAGAAACTGTAACTCTCTTTCTTATTGTATTGCCCAATTGTGCTCAGTTACTTCAGTCGTGTCTGACTCTATGATGCTATGGATAGTAGCCCACCAGGCTCCTCCATCCATGGGATTCTCCAGGCAAGAATACTGAGAGGGTTGCCATGCCCTTCTCCAGGGGATCTTCCCGATCCAGGGATTGAACCCCGCATCTCCTGCATCGCAGGTGGACTGTTTATCACTGAGCTACTGGGGAAGCTCACTGCCCATTTAGTTATCACACACACACACACAAACCTCACATAGAGTGGATGTGGTGATCAGCTCCATTTTACTGGCAAGGCAACCAAGGTCTGGCAATGGGTTTCCAAGCAAGGCTTGCAGGTGTGAACCTCGCCTGAGTCTCGGAGCCTGACTCTGCTTGGACCTGACTGAACGGAACAATGAGGAGAGGTCAAGCTGGAGCAGGGGGCAGGTAGGTTAGAGGCAGGGACGGGGATGAGGGTGAGGGAGGGGTTGTCCCAGAAGACGGGGGTCACCGGGACATCTTAGTTAAAGGCAACAAAGACCCCAGCCCGACAATCCCCAGGCAAGTTTAAAATGAGGGAACGCTGTGAGGTTATGGCATGTTCCTCTGGGCAGAAGGGCAGAGGGGCAGGCGAGGGCTGGCCACACCCCTGTACTGTCTCCTCCCTTCACAGGCACCATCCACCCCAGGGTGGCCTTCGAGCATCCTGGCCGTCGCTCCCCCACCTTCCTTCCAGGCCAGTGAGGAAGTCCCCTCATTTGGCACAAGTTGAAAGATTCCAAACAGTTTGGGTATTCTGCACACCCACGCTCAGAGCAGCACTATTCACAGCAGCCAAAAGGTAGAAGCAACCCAAGTGTCCACCGACAGACCAACGGAAAAACAAACTGCAGTGTATCCAGGCAATGGAATATTATTCAGCCCTCAAACCGTGGTGAATCCTGACACAGGCTAGTATGGAGGGCAGTGAGGATATAATACTTGGGGGAAAAAAGACAAGGGCTGCGGGACTCCACCAGTATGAGGTCCCTGGAGTGGTCAGATCTGTGGAGACAGAAAGCGGACCTGTGGGGCCGGGGCTGAGGGGTGAGCAGCTGGGGATGGGGAGCTGCTGTTCGGTGGGGACAGATGAAAAGATTTTGCGGGTGGTGGCCCAGGAACATGAATGGGCCCAACGCTGCTGAACTGAGTACTTAAAAATGGTGAAGATGGTAAATTTGACATTACGTGTATTTCACCATAATTCGTTTAGAAACTCGGATGGGGTATGCTGCTCATTCCACGCCCAGCAGGAAGTCAGCGCACCCTCCCCGTGCCCCAAGGGGACACCTGGCCGTGCTTCCCAGCCACCTGCCTATGTCTGTTCAGTGCCCTGGGCAGGGCTGCCTCTACGCAGAGGAAGGGAGCCCTTTCCTGGTTGGTACCAAGCACCATTGGCTCCCCCAGCCCTGTGCCCACGGGCTGTGTCTGCCCAGAGGAGGGCCTTCACCTCACCAGCCCCTCCTAGGGATAAGGGGCGGCCCGTCTGGACCGGCAAGCTCACCCCTCTCAGTTCTCCTGCTACTCAGGCAAAGCCTGACACACAGCTGGTGCTCAGTGAAGACATGTGGCAAGGAAGGAGGGTGGGAGAAAGAGAAGATGAGCAGACAGACGGACACACAGAGGCAGAGGCGGGCAAACACGACTCGGCTCCTTCTCTGCGTCACGCGCACGCTTACTACCTGAGAAACAAGGGGACTTTCTGGGCTCTCAGACCTTGCTCTAGCTTTATTTTAGGACTTGATGAGTCCTGCCTGCCTCTCACTGCCCAGAATTCTGAAACCCCAGAGGGCTGGGGGGTGGGTTCCGGGTCTCTCCTGTCCTGGGCATTTCAGGGCCCAGATGAACGCAGACATGAGCACAGGGGCTCAGCTGCCCACGATCAGCATCCATGGCAAAGGGCCCCAGGCTGCGGGGGTTCACATCAGCCAGGCCCCCAGCACCTCGCTCCCCCTGGGCCCTGACAGAGGCTCCTCCTCCCCAGCACTTCCCAGTGTCTTAGTTCTAGAACCCCGAAGGCTCCCTCCCTGGTGGAGATGAAGTGATCCCTTCCTTAGAGCCCTCCCCGCACCCCTGGGGCCTCCGTCCAGGGGAACAGCTGCCCCCCCCCCCCCCCGCAGTTCCGTTATCTGCACAGACTGTTCCCAGGCGATAAAGAGCCAGGGTCAGGTGCGGGGAGCTTTGTGGCCGGCTGAGCACAGGGATTTCCCTGGCCTGTCGCCCCTGCTGTTTGCTCACCTGTCATCTCAGCCTGGTGACGAGGCTGACATGAAAGGGGGAGCAGGCGCATGTGGCAGGAGAGGTCACTTTTTGGAAGGCTGCTGGCTATAAACCTGCCTGCTTGGCTTTCGCCGGAGGCCTTGGGCAGCCGTGGGGCTGGTCCCCGGTTAATGTGTAACCAGTGAGCGCCCCTCAGGCAGCCGTGGGAGGTGGTTTTGCCTTCCCACCCCCACCCCTTTCTCCCCACTTCTCCAGGCCAGCCACCTCATCCTGAGCTCACTGGGCCCCAACCTGCTGAAAATGGAAGGCCAGGGCGCATCCCAGCCCTCAGCCTCCCCCAAAGGCCCAGGTCCTCCAGCTCGGGGCGGGAGAGTCACCCATATGGGGTGCAGTAGAAGCGCACCTCTGACCCTGGGGGAAGACAGGACATGGGGGTCCGGTGTGCTGGCCTCATACTGCAGAGGGGCCAGCTAGGACGGCGCCCTCAGCGTGAAGATCTGACGTGTGCTTTCTGTTCCCTGCCCCTTGGCCCCCAGCAAAAAAAAAATCAGTGCCTTTCTTATTAATCACGCCAATGAGGGCTGCTCGGTGCTTTGGGGTCAAGCTGATGTCAAGAAGTATCAAAACACAATGCAGGCAAGGACCAGTGGTTCTGAACATACCACAAAATGGTCCTTGGTAAGAGCTGAAGAAATGGGCCACTGAGACTACAGTAATTGGTTAAAACGACAAGTTCCTAAAAAGCACCAAATCCAGAATGAATTTGATGTCAGGGGGGCAGGGTTTTTCCAGAAGCCCTTTTCCTGAAGTATATTAATAACAGAAAAGCCCACAAAATGCAAGAATACAGTTCAATTAATTCCCTACCCAGGGCGTTTGCCTCTGGGCCCTGTACCCAAATTACAGCACAGAGCACAACCAGCTCCAGGAGCCCCCAGACCCCTTGCAGGTGCTTCCCTTCCCCGGGAAGGAAACTTCCCATCCTGACTTCATACACCCCAGGCAGGTTTTGCCTGGTCTTAAACTTCAGGTAAGTTCTCTGTGTGCCTGCCTCCCTCCAGGTCAATCAGATGTGCCTGCTGGCTCACTCTCATGGTCACTGCCTTCACCTGGGCTGGACCCCACGGGGATGTGTCTCTGTCTACTTGCCTCTCTCCTGGTAGTGCTTCTGAAGGTTGGTCAGGGTCTGGGCCATCGTGATGAGAGCTCATGCTGGTGTATTCCCAGTGACACTGCACTTCTGCTGGGCTCACACCAAGCTGGGGACCAGGCTGGACTCCAGGGAATCTGTTTGTCCTTTTTCTCTCTGAGTTAAATAAGCAAGTGTTGAGTGTGAAAAGTTGAGTTAAGTATGTTTGCAGAGCATTGATTTTTAATGAAAGTGGGTATAAAAGCCAGAAGAGAGAGATAACATGCTACTAAAATGCAGACCTATGACTCTTCAAACGCTCGCAACTTCCAGCAAGTGGGTCATAAATGTACCAGAAATAGCGTGAGTGCAGGAGCACCCAGAAGTGGTGCTGGGCAGGACTGACCGGAAGAGGATGTGGGCCTTGGGGCTACTGAGCTGGGATCAGGACCCCAGTCCCTGGGGGCAGGAAGGACCAGGCTGCACAAAGGTGACATCCTCACGTCCAGCCCCGTCTCCCAACTGGGCATCTATCATAGCCTCATCTGGCCTTCCGACCACCCTCGCCCCGCTGGGCGACAAGCAGGGCAGTTCCCCAGGGCGTGGAGTCTGGCTGCCTTGTCCTCTTCAGCCCGTACACGAGCATGGCCACTGGACGTGAAGTCAGCCGACTCTCAGGGTGAAGAGGGGTCCCTGGCGGCTGCCCCAACCTATGCAAAGTTCCCAAGGCCCTCCTCGCTCTTCGTTAATGAAAGAGGAGGAAATCTTCAGTAGGGAGGGTGCCCCTTTTCAAAAACTGCTCCCTGAATATCGAGTTAACAGGGGGTGAGAGGAAAGGGAAAAGAACATGGATACACTTGCCTGATGGGGCCCTGCGGGGCGATGCCAAGCCAGCAGGAAGGAGGGCAGCGGTGGGGGGGGGGGTTCTGTGGCCAAAGCAGTGAAGGCCACGTTCACACGTACCTGAGCCCCACTTCCAATCAAACCCATAAACACTGAGAGAGCCAGAGCCTCGGGGGGGACTCAGCCAGGGGTTGCCGCACCCCTGTTCTCGGGAGCTTGTACTCCAGCCGCTGGGATGAACTGTCCAAGCCTGGGATGTGCCCTCATGCTCTCTCTCCCTCTGAAGGACCACACGGTGGGGCTGATGGGCAGGGGGTAGCGAGGCTGGTGTGGGCAGGAGGGATGCTAAAGAAAGGACAGTTCTGAAAACACAAAAGGACAGTGACAGGGTGAACTGGGTTCTGAGGGCAAGCTGAAACCCACCCTATCCCGTCACTCCTGGTGGGCGACATTCCATGGGGTCGCAAAGGGTCAGACACAGCTGAGCAGCTGGCGCTTTCACTTTGAAGGGAATCTGGGGCTTCCCAGGTAGGAAAGCTGACCTTGTTCAGAGGCTCTGTCTCCCCTTCTTGGAGTCCATTAGTCGAACCGGCCCCAGCAGCTCCAACCCCCACCCCCACGCCCGCCGTGTGAACCCAGGACACACAGCACGTTGGGGGCAGCACCTTCTCTGTTCCCTCCCCATCAGTTGTATCTGCATCCAAGCCCTTGACTGTGAGGTTCACAGCACTAGAGAAGCTGTCTCTCCTCTAAGCCCCAGGTGAGCCTGTCACAGGAGAGGACCCATCATCATAAATCCTGGAGGTAATGCCAACGCACTGAGGAACCCCTGTGCCCAGCACCCCCTCACTCTGGGGGATGAAGTGAAGTGAAGAGGTGTCTCAGATGGTGAAGAATCTGCCTGCAATGAGGGAGACCTGGGTTCAATCCCTGGGTTGGGAAGATCCCCTAGAGAAGGGAATGGCTACCCACTCCAGTGTTCCAGCCTGGAGAATTCCATGGACAGAAGGGCCTGGCGGGCTATAGTCCATGGGGTCACAAATCTCAATATTCCAATATCTTGGGGGTGAAGAGACGCTCTCAAACTGATCAGAACGGGCCTCCAAGCAGAGCTTCACCCAGTGATTATTTTATGAGATTGTTATCACCTGTAGCCATGGGATTAATAAAAATTGAGGATAATAAAAGAAATCACCAAGGAAACTAATGCTGTCAACTGTGTCATAAAAGTGAGACTTCCCTGGTGGCTCAGTGGTAAAGAATCTGCCTGCCAGTGCAGGAGACTCCGGTTCAATCCCTGGGTGGGGAAGGTCCCCTGGAGGAGGGCATGGCAACCCACTCCAGTATTCTTGCCTAGAGAATCCCATGGACAGAGGAGTCTGGTGGGCTACCGTCCACGGGGTCACAAAGAGTCGGACACACCTGATCAACTGAGCACGTGACATAAAAGAGAGGAAGGAGGCTTCGTCTGTAGTGATGTATTCTGCCATCATGCAAACTCAGGAATGAGGGCCAGGGGGAAGGGAGCGTAAAGTAGGTGGCTTTAGATGCAGGCCACTCACTAGTTCAGGTGCCTGCCTGGCAACAGCACCTGTGCCCTGCACTAACCAAAGGGCCGCCCACAAATGCCCTGGGGGTGCAGCGGGGAGGGGTTTCAGGTCTAGCCTTTGCTTAAGCCCCCTCCCCTGGAGGAGGCTGCTCCCATAACCACCCTCACTGCCCAGTTTACAGAGGGGGAGGGGCTGTGGGTGCAGCCTCCCCCTCACCACCCTCGGGTGGAGGGGTTCACGCGATGCGCACAGGAGGACGCAGCCTCCGAACCAAGAGTCCCCTCTTGTTCTGCACAGACACCAACCCCAAGCAGAGCCAGATTTCCCAGTGACACAGAAGTGGCCCCAGCGTCACCGCTGTGACATCCCTGTACTTGCAGCAGGCCCAGGAGCTCCTTGGAGTGACCCAAAGGAAAGGGCAACCCTGCCCAACCCAGAGCAGCCTGGACAGCAACTTCAGGGAAAACACGCAAATCAGCCTGGATCAGATGGAGCATGGACTGCAACGCAGACGCGGCCCTGAGCGCTGAGGGCAGCCAGGAGCAGACCCCACCTGGAGGAAGGGAAGGAGTTTCAGGCCATGAATAAGATGGGCAGTCGAGAGAAGGCCGCTGGCTTGAGGGCAGGGTCTAGGAGGCGGCCAGTTACAGGAGGCATTGGGAAAGCAGACGGTGGGGGCAGAGGCGGGCAGCATCGTGTGGAAAGCACTGCACAGGGTGAGACGGGGCTGGGGAGGCACGGGGATTTTGTACTGAGTGACTGGGTCAGGGCCAGGTGTTCCTGTACACCCTGACTCATTCAGGGGAGGCCATCTGGGCAGGTGGCCCTGGGACCCATCCCCACCCATGCCAACTTTCTTTGACTGCTGAGAACTTGGTAATGGTCATCAGGAAGCTGGGAGATGATACCGGGAAAGTCAACTCGCCTTCACAACAGGAGCATCGACCATCTCTGGCAGGTCTCAGCAACTCTGAGGACAAACAGGAGGAGGAGGGGGGTTTCAAGAAGGAGAGAGGGTTTTAGAACAGGAAGCCCGATCCAGCCCAGCTGTTTGGATCCTGAGCAAAGGCCCCCCAGGGGCATGGCCGTGACTCATCCTGGCCTCTTCACTGTGCAACTCGGAGGTTTTGCCTCTCAGCCTGGCCTTCCTGTGCCCCAGTTCCATCTCGGGTTTTCTCCCCTAGGAGATGTTGGGTGCTCAGGGCCTCTAGCAGCTCAGGGGAGGGGGTACCAGCCGCCCAGATGACCCAAGTTTCCCAGGAGAGGCCTGTGTCCTACATCCAGCAAAGGGGAGTTACAGCCAGTGGCCACCCATCAGTATGCAATCCAAACACCCGCCAAGGCCCCTTGGCCAGTAATAAACCCAGCTGGCTGCAAAAACAGGCCCGAGAGCCCAGGATACAGCCCTGCCCGGGTAATGATTAACGGGCAGCTCAGGGCCCTGGAGGTCACACTGATAATGAGAAAGTTTCCCCGGGCTATCTCAAGTGCAGAGGGCCCCGGGGAGGGGCCCTGCTGGCGCCCAACTCTGACTCCCGCTAACGCTTCCTGCCTCTCCAGGGCGTGCTCTCTTCAACCACCCAATGTGGCCCTGCCCACGGGTACAGGGGCCTGACGTCAGGAGCCTGGGGACATGGCCCTGGTAAAGTCCACAGTGAGGACGCCAAGGGGGGCGTCCTCGAGGAGGCGGCTTTTCCCGGGACCCAACACAGATAAGCCCTTCCAAGATGAGAAGGCTGCGTGGCTCCTTATCTTTATGGCTCGCTGGTCCTGAGTCTTGGAGGGCCTCTCTCCAAGAGGAGTGAAACTCAGGAAGGATTTCCAGCAGGACTTTCAGCTTGTTTTTTTTTCTTTTTGAAAAGCACTTTGGCATCTTGTGATGAAATTCTCCAGCAACTTTCTTCCAAAGTTCCTGAACAACTTCAAATGCAGAACAAGTGACGATGGCTAATCCCCTGCTTTGGGTCTATCGTGGTGCTTTGCAGAGCACAGGAGAATTCTTTCACTGGGGAGGCAAGGCCAACGGAGAAGCAATAACAATAAAAAGGACTCTAAGAGACTTCTCTGGTTGTCTGGCAGCCAAGACTCCTTGCCCCCAACGCAGGGGGCCTGGGTTCCATCCCTGGTCAGGACACTAGATCTCACATGACGCAACTAAGTGCTCCCAGGTGCGTAGTGTGTTAAGTCACTTCAGTCGTGTCCAACTCTTTGTGACCCCAGGGACTCCTCTGTCCATGGGATTCTCTAGGCAAGAATACTGGAGTAGGTTGCCGTGCCCTCCTCCACGGACCTTCCTGACCCAGGGATCAAACCCACGACTCTCTTTTTCTCCTGCCCTGGTAGGAGCATTCTTTACCACGAGTGCCACCTGGGAAGCCCAAGAGTTCTCATGCTGCAACTAAGACCCGGTGCAAATAAATTAATTAATTTAAAAAAAAAAAAGAACTGTAAGATGAAGGACCTACAAAGCCTCAGTGTTCTAGGAAATCACAATGTCAGCTGAGGACAAATGGGGTCCCCCAGTTTGCAAACAGATGTGAGCACTCTCTAGAGGGCATGTGATTGTCAGGACGAGGATGACTCCATGATATCCCAGCTCTGGCTCCAACACCTCCGTCAAATCTTCTATTAGGGTCCTCACCCACCAACAGGGTCCCCACTCACAGACATTTCACACTTTCACTCCTTTACCTTCCACTCCACCAGCCCCTCTGAACTGACAGATAGCAAGGGTCAGAAGCACCTTTCCTACTAAGGACAGAAGCTAGGAGACTCTTGGAACACTTTCCAAGCTCTCCTTGTAGAACAGGAGCCGTGTACTGTTCCTTGAAAACGCTGATCCTAATTCCTGCCAACACACCCGTCACCTGGCACCCCAGGCAGTCCCCAGATGTCATCAAATATTGACATCCTGTCCTGGTGAGCAGGCAGCCAGCTCTGGGATCCTCTAACCTCGGGAGGCCACCCACTGAGCCGTGAGCTCAGAGCCTTTTACTTGTGATCTAATTCATCAGCTAGCTTATACCAAGACCCCACCTCCTCTCTCCAGTCAGGGTCTATTGGGCAAGTGACTCTTTCCCCTTCTTCAGAGAAGTATGATCACACCGATCTTCTCTCAAATATGTTGTACTTTAAAATGCCCACAGAGATATTCCTGGTGGTCCACTGGTTAAGAATCCACCTGCCAATGCAGGGGACAATGGGTTCCACCCCTGGTTGGGGAAGATCCCACATGCTTTGGAGCAAATAGGCCTTCAAGCCACAACTACCGTGAGTAACTGAGCCTGTGAATCATAACAACTGAGCTCATGAGCCGCAACTACTGAAGCCCGGACACCCAAGAGCCCGTGCTCCGCCACAAAGACAAGCCACAGCAATGGGAACCCCACACACTGCAACTATGGACTAGCCCTCGCGTGCCGCAACCAGAGTAAGTCTGTACACAGCAACGAAGACCAGCGCAGCTATAAACAAGTAAACCGATTTTTAAAGTAAATCTTTAAAAATAAATAAAATGTATTGAAATATAAGTAAAAGAGAAAATAAATAAACAAAACACTATGTGCCATTGATGGAAATACCACCACCTCCTGTAAAGGAAGTAATTTTGACCAAAAACAGAAAAATCAAGCCCTATCAAGTTTCCAGATCTACCAACTAGTGTACAGGGAATACAGGACTAGAGGAAAATGTTAAGTGACACCCAAGGCTGCACATGGCAGCCATCCAGAGCATTGGAAACCAAATATTGATTGACCTCTATCTTTGCTGGGTACCTGGGTGGGGGGAGGGGGTCATTGTATTATTTACTCTGCTTCTATGAATGTATGAAAATTTTATAATAAGGGTTAAAAATAACTACAAGTATTTGGCACATACACATGTACACAAATATGAAGCAACACTCAGACACCTCTCCATAACCCACTGTGCTTGGAGATAGTGATAAGGAAAATGTGAAGGATGGACCCATACCCCGCCTGCTATTATGGGCCCTTTCCCTGCCCTCTCATCTGCACCTGGACCAACAGGCTTAAGGGCCCCCAAGCCCTCCTTCCACTGCAGATCCTGGCACAGGGCACAGGGCACAGTCCCAGGGCACAGGGATGGGGCCCACAGGCTCTGAATGGTGTGCTGGTGATGGGTTCCAGGAAACACTACTTCTGGGTGCATGGACGCTGATCTGACTCCACCAGTCACCAGCTGAGAGACTTGGGGCAAATAACCCCTGAGAGCACCACTTGACCTCTCCAAGTGCTGATGCTTTCCTCTGTCAAAAGAGGAGAGTTATTTGTTCAGAACACACTGTGGTGGGTGTGAGGATGATGAAGGTAAGAGTCTCTGCTCTTAGGAGCAAGACTGTGCTTCAGGACCGGCCAGCACAAGGCTGGACGCCAGAAGGACCATCCCAGAGGCAAAGGCCACTAAGGAGCTCTGGCAGAAAAGAATCATTTGTCTCTGAATATCAGGGAAGTCTCTCTGGAGTAGGTGGCATTTGAGTGGAACCCTGGTAGACAGGCTGTCAGGGGACAGGAAGAGGAGAGGAAGCCAGCAGAGGGAGCCCTGAGCCCATGAGAAGGAAGGTGCCTGGTTGTAGGTCTGAGAAGGTAGGTTCGATCCCCGGGTCGGGAAGATCCCCTGGAGGAGAAAATGGCAACCCGCTCCAGTATTCTTGCCTGGAAAATTCCATGGAAAGAGGAGCCTGGTGAGCTACAGAACATGGGGTTGCAAAGAGTCGGACACGACTGAGCAGCTAACATACACATACAGCCTACATAGACAGGGTGGCTTAGGGAGAAAGACCTGATGCTGTTTGCAGCCAGAAAGAGGAGGGACCCAGGGCAGCCTCTGTGAACCAGCTCTGATGGTAACAAAGACAGAAGACGTCAATAGCACAGCAGCCTCCTCCTCCGAGGGAAAAGGCACCCAAACTCACAGACACGCACACTACACACACACACACACGGGGGTGTGAAGATCGAACCAGGATCTTGCGCATTGCTGGCAGATTCCTTACCATCTGAGCCACTTTGCGGAAGCCCAAGGTTGGGGCAGGAGTTCACAAATCATGTAGGAGAGAAGGACAGCTGGAAAAAGGAAAGACGCCAACTGCCAAATGCAGACACCTTCGCCCCCAAGATTAGGCGGGGAAATGTGTCCTCTTTCCCCCCATGTCAGACCTCTTTGCATCCTGCCCGGGTTCATTCTAGAACCAGTCCTCCAGGACCGACAGAATGGGTCAGAGGGCCACCTGACCCCTGCAGCCAGAGCCTGGCTCCCTGAGGGGGTGATGGGAAAGGGGCTGCCCTGCCCCTGCAGCCCAGCACTCTGCATTCTCCCTGTTCTCTCTATAGAAAAATGGCATCACAAAATCAAAATGCACATGGGCAAAGAAACATAAGAAAAATGTTCTATCAGGCAGCTGATTCACACACAGGTCCATTTCTGCTTGTGGTATTTGTAGGCTCAAAAATTTGTAACTTGATGAGATTCTTCTCTTCTTATTCTAGAAAAGAAAGACAACTCTAGCAAACTCGGTCTTCTTTTTTTAAACTCCAGCACCCCCCTCCCCAAATCCTCATCCCAAGTAGTCAGAGTAGAGAGCACCCCCAAATGTGCACCTACCCTTGTTTCTAAGCTATTTCCTAAGAGACTGGACTGTCTCCAACACCAGCAGAGCCCAGCCCTACACCTCAGGATTTCAGAGGATGCTCGAGAAACACTTGCTAAACACGTGCGGGCTGAGTCATTTCTGACTCTGCAACCCCATGGACTGCCAAGCTCCTCTGTCCAGGGGATTCTCCAGGCAAGAATACTGGAATGAGTAGCCATTTCCTTCTCCAGGGGATCCTCCTGACCCAAGGATCAAACCTGCATCTCCCGCATTTCCTGCATTGGCAGGCAGATTCTTAACCGCTGGACCACGAGGGAAGTCCTCTCCAAGTAATTCTTTCAAGCACTGTGGTCTGTAAGCCAGGCCCTGGCTGTGACATTCCCTTTCTGATGGCTTGCAACACCTGCTGTCTGGATGTCTGTGGCCCACGGCACAGAACCATGCTCCTGTGTGGGCAGAGGAGGGGGTCAGGGTATCTCTAGAAGTGGGCTGCTGATGGGCTTCCTCTGAAACACTGTCCAGCACCGGGTAACTCAGGAGCCCCCAGCCTGCAGCAGGTGAAGGAACAGCACAGGGCCCTGGAAAAATGCTCACTGGACAGATGTGACAGCCAGGGACTGTCCCCCATGGTGACCCCGCTGTAACCGGCCAGGTTCTGGGCTGGGGAGGCCCTCCAGCCTCATTTGCCAGAGAAAATGAGAAACCGTCTTGCAGCCACAGAACCTGGTATGAACTCCCTGGTATACCTTTGAATTTTCTGACAATAAAGATTAAACAAGATGCCTGCTGGGGGCAGGGGGTGCCACTGCCGTCAGAGGGCTGGGTGTGGGTTCTGAGGGCCGTGCGGACGGCATGGAACTCAGGGAGTTTTGCTCCCAGGCCGTGAGCTGCCTGGCTGGCAGGCTCCATGGGGAGCTGGTCAATGTCAGGACAGCAGCTGGGCTGGAAGGAGATGTGGCTGACCGTGGCCAAGAACTCAACAGGACACAGGCCCTCCTGCGAAGGCCACGCCCCTGACCGCCGACCTGGCCCCAGGGAGACAAAACTGCTCTCTGAACCAACAAGTCAGAGGGTCCCTTCCGGGCTCCGAAACCCTGAGGAGCTCCGGGCCCAGCCTGGCCACCCCGGAGCCTGATGCTCAGGCCCTGGGGGTGGGGGGGTGGGGCGGGGGTGGCCTGGACCCCGCCCACAGCGAGGAACAGCGTCCGAGAGTGTACCCATGATGACATGAGCCATGACCCCCCCCAGACTTCCTGGGTTTCCAGGTTTCCCGACTACAGCCACATCCCAGTGAGGAGGGCAGCTTTCTAGAACATTCTGGCTCAGCCCTCTTTTCTCCTCTTCCTCCACTCCTATTCTCTTCCCCATTCCTCTCCCTCTCCAGCCCCTACTCAGCCCTTTTATCTTCTCCCCAGATACCATCATCAGTGATATTTTCTTGCTGAGCAGTCAGAAGGGGTGACCAGGTGGGCCAGGACGGTGGCCGCCTCTCAAGGGGTCAGCACCCCCCTCCACTTCCAGCCTGGCTCCCCTTGCCTGCGCCAGCCCCGGCTCCGGCCGTTCCCAGGGTCCCCGGGCAGATGCTAACTGAGGACAGTGGAGCCCTTTCTGGGAAGGACTCCACGCCGCCACACGGGCCAGTTAACAAGGGTTCACAGCTCCGCAGCACACGCTACACTGCTCATGCATCATCAACTGATGACGCTGCTTTCAGAGATCCCCTCCTCCCCACCCAACTCATGATTTAAATTGTATTCAAGGGAAAGGAGCTGAGTGTTCAAAAGCCCAGAGATAGCAATAAAACCAAGCAAGACAAAAACCTGGAGGAAAAGCAGTTTATCCTGATGTGTTTTTCACCTCACAAACAGCTAAATAAACAGAGCACATGAAGTCCCACGAGTGTTTTACAGTGCCTCCTGCGTGTTAGTTCCTGAAGATGCATCTCTACACATCTCAGCCTCCATAATTTAGCTAAAGCTGCAGAAGTAAAAGCAGCGGGACCAACTGTCCCCACATCACCAGCGAGTCTTCTGGGAATCACAGCCCTTCCTGGCTAGCCAGGAGACGCTGCGGCCAGCAGACGCTGAGGCCAGCAGGCAGCCACGCTGCAGGCAGCTCCTGTCCCCCGGCTGCTGGCATGCCACTCGGCCTTATTCCAGCAGCCTAGAGTGCACTGTTTCCATTTTATATCCATTGGCTTTCACGAAACCTACTTATCCCACCCTTCAATCTAACATCGGCAATTCATGTTAGTTTCTTTGGGCCCCAGCCAGTCGGAAGGAGTTAGGCGATTCTGATCAGGTCTGATGTATCATTGGGCAATGTCAAGCTATGCCCTGGACTCCAGATGGTTTCCTCCACCAACTTGAATAAAACGGCAGAACTCAAGTATCTGAATACTCAGATCTTCTACAAAGCCTGAAGCATTGCTGTGCAATTGGGTTTAATGGGTCTCCAAAGCAGCAGAACTGCCATCAGGAAATGGTCTAGGGCTGGAGGTATACAGGACAGGAGTGTGTGTCCAACTCTTTGTGACCCCATGGACTGTAGCCCACCAGGCTCCTCTGTCCATGGGATTCTCCAGGCAAGAATACTGGAGTGGGTTGCCATTTCCTTCTCCAGGGGATCTTCCCGACCCAGGGATCAAACTCACATCTCCAGTATCTCCTGCACTGGCAGGCAAGATCTTTACCACTGAGCCACCAGGGAAGCCCGTAAAGGACGTTAGTAGGTGGGCACACAGGCTTGCTGGTTGAAGGTGGTCTGTGATGACCGTGCTCAGACTCTGTGCATGGTGCCAGGTGGAGAGATGGCAGCAGAGGGTTTAGATGAGTCCTTGTTGGGGCAAGGTGGCCAAAGAGAAAAGGATGCTGACTGTCTTCAGAGTTCTCATCAGTCTTATTAATGGCATCAAAAATGCCAGGTTCTCGGACTTCCATGCTTCCAATGCAGGGGGGGTGGGTTCAATCCTTGGCTGGGGAACTAGATCTCACATGTCACACAGTGAAGCCAAAATTTTTTTTAATTTAATTAAAAAGTGCATGGTTCCTGAAGATCTTGTCAGTAGCCTACATTCAAAGTCCTACTTGAAATGAGGCTCTCCCCTTCATGGACCTAAGGTTAAGAGGGGGCTCCCCCATCTCAGTCACTCCTTAAATGGCAAACCACCTGCCTGGGGTTAAAGTTATAGGGACTGAAATAAAACAGAGGGACTCCACAGGGAAACAGGCATTCTTTACCACTGTCTGTACACAACCATATTGCCAGTTTTCTTATAGTGCAATATTAAGCCCAAAGTCTATCTACAGAGTTCCCGTCTAGTCAAGGTCAGTGGTTTCCAAACTCACGTATTTAAAAGAAGTATCCTGCACAACTGTTGAATTAAAACCATTTCAGGATCCTTTATGGGAGGCTGAAGGGAATTTCAAAGGTAATTTTGGTTGGACACGATTTTTGCCTTTCGTGCTGATGTCAGAACCTAACCTGTGTGCAATCCTCCCCCCAAACCACATAACCAGGGAACCAGGAAGTGTTAACACCCTGCTCACTCAGTTCTCCTGGGACACACGTCCCCCAAAAAACCCGGACTGTCTTGAGTCTTCTTCTACTTCTCTGTCATCAAACACAGAGAAGAAAAAAGCAAAGACAGGAGGAGTACATTAATAGGATTAATAGAATTCTAAGAATTCCCCTTAGATTTGGGGGATTTTTTTTTCCTTTCTATATTTTGCATAAATATTTCCAGGTCAAAAAATAATGCTCACCCTACAGTAAAAGGGAAAGAGAAAGGAAACCCAGCATGTGAAGGACAGCCCAGGCGCCGCTCAGTCTGAGACTGCCTGTGTTTATCTCTGATGTCCGCTGGCAGTTGGAAGCATTACAGCTCGCTGATAACCAGCAGTGAGTAAGCATCAGGGCCACTCAGAATGTCACCCTGAAGCACCAATAAAACTCCCACAACTTCTGCGCTGGTATCACTCCCCGGCCAGCATGCTCCCAAAGGCAAGTTTACATGGTTTAAGGTTCCAAATGACCGTTTCATCTGTTTTCCGCTATCTCCCCTGGACTCTAGGCACTTGGGCTGGTCCCACTCAAGCACCTTCCACACCAGCTGCAAGGCCGTTCTAATCTTGGAAGACAGAGCTCAGTGGGCTGGAAACTCCCCATGCCTGCTGCCTCAAAGCCAAGCTCCACAAATGCGAAACCAGGAGCTACAGTCCACGGGGTCGCAAAGAGGCGGACACAACTTGGTGACCAAACCACCACCACCACATCTGAACTGCTACAGAAACAATAAGTGTGGATGGCCCTTCCATACACCCAGGCTCGCACCTCCCTCACTGTCAAGGCTCTGGGGGAGGGAGTCGTTCTTAAGGGAGAGTTTAGCCGAGGTTCCAGAAACAGGAGACAGGCAAGAGACTCCTGGAAGGCTCTTTGTAAATGCCTTCCCTGGAGGGCGTTAACAACTGGAGCTCCCTGGGGTGGGAGGAGGTCCTGTGTTCAGGTCCTGTGTTCAGGGCTTGGACCACTGGAATTCTGGTCTCTGCTCCAGAGGGCAGCCACCTGCAGACAGCGGTGCTCATGCTGGCTGTGAGCCAGGTCAGAGGGAGGTAACAGGTGACAAAGAGCAAAGCAGAGAGAGAGAGATGCCCCCTGGGGCTGACCGCAAAGAGAGGTCAATGATTGATCAGGAGAAGAAAGCAGGAAAGGGGGAGGCCTTCTAGCTTCCAGGATCTACGAGAAAGGGACAACAAGGCTTGGGGACGGGGTGGAGATGAGTAAGCGCTTGTTGTTCAGTCGCTCAGTCGCATCTGACTCTTTGTGACCCCATGGACTGCAGCATGCCAGACTTCCCTGTCCTTCACCATCTCCTGGAATTTGCTCAAACTCTCATGTCCATTGAGTCGGTGATGGCATCCAACCATCTCATCCTCTGTTGCCCCCTTCTCCTCTTGCCTTCAATCTTTCCCAATATCAGGGTCTTTTCTAATGAGTTGGCTCTTTGCATCAGGGGCTAAAGTATTGGAGCTTCAGCTTCAGTCCTTCCAGCGAATATTCAGGACTGATTTCCTTTAGGATTGACTGATTTGATCTCCTTGCAGTCCAAAGGACTCTCAAGAGTCTTCTCCAACACCACAGTTCAAAAGCATTGATCCTTCGGCACTCGGCTTTCCTATGGTTCAACTCTCACATCCATATATGACTACTGGAAAAACCATAGCTTTGATTAGACGGATCATTTTACATTAAAAACACTGGTGGAACTTGGATCTGTTGTTACACAAACATGTTAGCACAAGTTTGACCAGCAGATGTCAGGCTAAGACAATCTATTTTCTGTGAAGCAACACCTCCAGGCTGATTAATTACCTCTGTGAACCCAAAGCTGTACTTCCACTCAGAAAGGGTGTGACCCATTTGTCAAATAAATCAAATCTCTGTCTTTATGCCAACAGCCTAAGGAGCAAAAGGAACATGAAGAATTATAGCTCCTTTTCTGTACGTATTTCTTTTCCTCCCTTGACCCCAGCTACATTTAAACAGATATTGGAAGTCAGAAAAGATTCTAAGTCAGAAAAACAGTATAATTTGAGATGTGGTGCCTTTGAGGACTTAAAACCAAAAGCTAAGAAAATTAAATTGTGGGAGACAGTCTTTGCAGCACAAGGTCTCCAAATTCATCGAGTCGGTGCCTTTGCTATATCATCAGGAAACAACCATCGAGGGTCCTTTGTGTCCTGGGGGCCGAGCCGGGTGCTGGAGACACACAGGCCCCGAAGCAGGGTCCCCGCTCTCTGGCTTGATGCCTCCTCTGTTAGGTCCTTGAGGACCCACACCTCGGAGCTTCCCCGCTGTGTCTCCTGCATAAGCGCTGTGCGGGCCCAGGGAGAGGGGTTTCTGATAAACAAACATCTCTTCTGTCCGGCACACGAGAGAGCAAGCTCTCTAGCAGGGCACCACCCTGACTCCAAGATGACATCAGTAACTCCTAGGCTGTGCAGTTCAGGCACCAAGGCACATTCAATTTCCTTCTTGGTTTTCCCCCTGCTGCTCCGTACAGCTCGAACCAGCATTCGGTGATTTCCATACCATTTCCTGAGCACGTACATGCTCATGCCTGGAATCATGAGAGGAGCACAGGGCACCCCCGCCCTCTGTCTCCCTGATAGCCACACCTCAGTGAGGCTGTGATTATCATCCTTCCACCATAGAGATGAAAGCCGAGGCTTAAAGATGCTCAATTTGCCCAATGGCAAAAACATCAAGTCGGTCTTTTAAATGATAGCAGGAATGTAACCGCACACGTGGCCAGGGTGGTTGGGGGGCGGGTGGGAACCGTGTGGCAATGGCCTGGGCCCCACCCTCAGTGCTCCAGATGAGGATCTCCGTGTCCAATGATCGTGCCTGGTTTGTGAGCACGGATCAGACTGTGCCGTGTAGCCACACGCCTTAGACACACGGCCTCCTGCCAGGAGCCCGACATGCGAACTCCCCAAGGAGAGAACTTCTCAAGGAGAGACCCTCCCTTTGTGGGCTGGGAGCAGCAGACACACCCACTCTCCCAAATCGATTGTGCGCTGGTCCCAGCTCAGGGATTTCCCAGGGGAACGCCATTCACCCAGAACCCTGGTGAAACTAAACACTCAGTTCTCACCAAAGTCACCTAAGATCTCAGCTCAAGGCTGATGCATTTGTAAAGATCTTTTGAAATAAGGGTGTTTTCTCCTCTTTTTCTTCCCAGACCTCACATACCGGCTGGCGCTCAGCCACTTGCTGCTCCCAAACTTTGCCATCTCTTGCCTCCTCTCTTCAGAGAAAAGGTCCTAATGAAAGCCTCTGGATGCCCCTGGGAGGGACAGTCACACCGAGAACGACCTCTGCTTTCCTAGAACCAATGATGCCCAGTGTCCAGGGCAATGAAATCAAAGCAGGAAGGACTCCAATTCCACAGACCAGGTGAGCTTGGGGTCTGCCCCAAGCTGGAGCTCTGCTCCACTGTCCCCAGGAGCTGAGCTGGAAATCCGAGGGCCCCCTGGCCTCGCCCACCCTGCCGTCCCCATCGGCCGGGAGCAGAGCACCCTCCCCACCCTATTTGCCCCCAACCCCAAGCTCCTCCCCTCCTTTCCAAGCACCCACATTCCCCTATTTCTCCTTCTCTACAGGATTGTGTGTAACTGTGCCTTTTATCACATTTTCCTGTCCATAGTTTCCCTAGGCTCCAGTTTTCTTCTGTATTTACTTTTCTGTCCTGTTGTACATATTTGTGTCCATGACTGTGGAGACTGGACAAGGCAGAGAATATGTGCATTCATCATGGCCCGAGATGTTCGTGGCAGGGTAGAGGTCAGCAGCACTTCACGCTCACACCTGAGGACACTGAGGTGGGCAGGGTAGTGACCCTGTGGTTCAGGGGAAGGCAGGGGTCCAGGCTCTTGGCTCATCATCCCAGGCCTCCCCTTGCCCCATCCCGCCACTGTGCACCCACCTCTCTGCCCTCAAGTTTATAACCTGTAGGGTCAAAGACAAGAGAAGGCTACTCCCTTCTCTCATGATACAGACGGGGCCAGGGTGGACAAGGTCACAAAATAAATAGAATCAAATTTAAAAGGGCCCTCACCTGGAAATGACCCCAGCCAGGTGGGCTCTTCCCTGCCCCAGTTCTGCCTCATTGTGGGGTTGATGTGAACAACTACCCTCTCTGACCCTGAACCTTGACTCTAGCCTAGTTTCCACATTCCTCTGAAGTTATTCCCCTTTGTGAGATGAGATTCAAGTGACAGGAAAGAAACCAGCATCCCCGGTTAAACAAGAGCCAGGCTAGCAGCAACCCTGAATCACAGACACCTAGACCCCAAGCAGCTGGCGAGGGCACCTCCTCTGTCCCCTCTTGCAGTGGGTCCCCCAGTCCCTCTCCTGCCTCAACTCAGCTCAGTTGACCAGGACCCCTGGTTATACCAATGACTTCTCGCCCAGGGCCATGGAGCCCCCAGGATGTGTGGGCAGGTTTGGGATGTCATGTGTCAACTTGGACAGAGGAAAAAATGACTCGATTTTCAATCGCTTCTAATTGCAACTTAACATTTCCTTAGACAGAGCAGCCTCCAGTGGATCTTCCCAGCTTTGCTCAGGTGGAAGTGATGTCAGTCACTCTCCACTTCACAGAGTGCTACATCGAGACCTCGCATCAACTCAGCTCAGGAAGCCTTGCCTTTGCTAACTGCAAGGTTTGTGTCTGGGGACAGCGTCTGACTTAGTGGTTAATCTGTCAATCTCCAGATGTAGAAAATCAGACAGCAAAGGTTGGCACTAAGGTCCCTGACAACTCTACCCTGTGTCCAGTGTGTTCCCAGGGCACAGACCAAAGAGGGAGCCCAGCCCTCATGCACCCATCGGGGCTGGTTCTCTGGGAGCCAGGCTGACCTCCCCGAGATAAAATGAGATGCCTGTGCTGGTCCTCAGACAGCTCGGTGTAGGCTCACCAAGTGTGATGGTTGCTCCAAAGGAGCCACTTGGAAATCCGGCTTGTCCACACAGCATTCCGCAAACACCTGCTGAGTCCCTACTGCATACCAGACACCGCACAAAGCATCATCAACAATCCAGGGGGTTCTGGATGGGGCCCCCAGAGATGAAGCACCGACACAGACAAAGTCCCTGACCAGAGTCCTGGATTCTCTGATGGACAGGCGTGCGTTTTATTCCTGATGCAAAGCAAAACCTCAGAAGGGTTTAAGCAAGAAACCATTACATACATTAGCGCTTTGGAAAACGACCTTCTGGGCAAGAAGCCCGGATGCAGCCATGCTGGTGAGTCAGGAGACCTGGCCGGGCACCGGACAAGCTGAGGTCATCCGGCAAGTCCCTTGTCTCTGGACAAGGGGCCTTCACTTGGGAATGGTGGCGCAGACTGGGTGGACCATGGAGCACAAGTGACCCTGTGAAATGGGGACCTTCCCGATGACTGGTGTGGACCCCGGGCACCTCTACCCGAGTAGGATGGATGGCCCATGGGACCCGGGGCTGGCAGTGGTTCTCCCAGACCCCAGGTGCTTGAAAGGGTGCCGAGGACAGTGGGACCTGCTGGCACAGTCATCCATCGATGCAAGTCCTCCCAGGGTGTCCTGTCGGCCCACCGCTGACCCGAGGTGGGAGCTGTGTTCTCAGTAACCACTGAGCATTTGCCCAGGACACCCTCTGCCTGCAGCACATGCCGCTGCTGACTCCCAGCCACTCACTGGGTCTGACCCTGGACACCCTTCCATGAGAAGCCCTCCCAGGAGCCCTGAGTTGTCCAGGTGCCTCCCTTCCAAGCTGTACTTCCAGGCAGAGCATGAACCTACAGCCACTGCCCCCCTTTCTCCAGCAGTCAGTGCCCCCGAGGGCAGGACCAACCCCACCGTGCACAGGAAGCTGAAGGAATAAGTGGACACCCTTTAAAAGCCATGGGGACGTCCCTGGTGGTGCAGTGGATAAGACTCCGTCTGCCCATGCTGGGAACAGAGGTTCAATCCCTGGTCTGGGGAGATCTGACATGCCTTGGAGGAACTAAGCCTGTGCACCCCAACTATTGAGCCCAGGTGCTGCAACTACTGAAGCCCGAATGCCTGTGGGCCACAACTAGCGGGCCTGCACGCCCAGAGCCTGCACTCTACAGGAGAGTTCCCCGCAGCGAGAATGTTACTAGCACAGAACAGGAGCCCACTGGACACGTGCCTGGGGGCCCCTCGTGAACCTCCACCTCATGGCTCTGCACTCCCTGCAGGCCTGTCCACAAGGAAGAGAGCCCTTGATTCCACAACTGGAGAAAGCTGGCATGCAGCAATGAAGACCCAGTGCAACCGAAAGTAAAATTTTAAAAAAACAGAACAAAACAATGGACACTGGGCTGCTATACACCATGATTTGAATCATAGTTCAAGACCACTGAAATATCTGTCTAAGCAACAAACTGACCAGTCTCTCTGCTAAGACCACTTACTATATGTGTTCAGTTCAGACTAGGCAATTTGTGAGTCTTCCAATTCAAGTGGTTTATCCTGGGCAGAGAGCAGCAAGTAACTGATGGCTTGCTCAGCACCCCTAGATATCTCAGCTGTTGACCCGAGTCCGGGGCCTGTACAGAACCTCGGCAATCACAAAGAGGCATGAGTTAGGGAGAAGTTCAGCCACCGCCCTCAGAGCAGGTTGCTAAATGGACAAGTCACTACTTTAGTTTTTATATTCATATGATTTTACTTTAAAAGCAGCCTCGGATATTGATTTATTTTTTCAGTATTCAACAATATCACTAAGCCTCCATGTTTTCAGAACAGTCTGGATGGGTTTATCTCAGAATGCCAGCAGGAGTGTGGGTGGCAGTCGGTGCCAGCCCAGCATAGCACTGAGTCCCCAGGTGGTGCCAGTTCAATCACTGATCACTGAGGCAGGAGGCAGGAGAGGGCAGGGTGCCTCTCGCTTCACTGCCACGCCTGGTTTCTTCCTTCCAATGACCTCTGCCTCTGGGCCAGGAGCCCAGGTGAGGCGGCAGGGGAGATGCCAGCCTCGCTCTGCTCTGGCAACCTCAACAAGCTCTGAGAGCCACAGCCAGCAAGCAAAACTCTCTGCTTGTGCCTCGAGATAGGGCTGGTAGTTCTTTAAAAAAAGGGGCCAACCAGCCTTTTTCTCCAGCAGGATACGCGCGTCCTCCAAACACAGGGGCTCCCCAACGCCAGAGTGGCCCAGTGCAGCTTTCACAGGGGGCCTCCCTCAACCATCGCTGGTGCCCTCGGTGGCCCAAAGACCAGGAGTTGAGGAGCAGACAACCCAGAGACTTAGGTGTTCCGAAGAAGAGCCCACGAGCTAGGACAAAGCTAGGTTGTCTGGCCCTCAGCGGGGACACTCCTTAGCGGACGGGACTCTGCCAACCAGATGTGTATGTATGTGTATGTTGTGTCTGTGTGTGTGTGTTACGTGTGTGAGCAAGCCTGAGGCTGGGGGGCAGGGCAGGGAGCAGGAAGGTGGAAAAGCAAAATCCACCCAAGAGCTTTCTAGCCAAAACTGCCTTCAAGCAAATAGATTTTCAAAGTAAAATCCTGACTGACAGCCCTCCTTATTTTCAAACACTACATCCAACCAAGACCAAGACCGGGAGAGCATTTGGGATGTTAATAGCGCAGTGGACATGGGTGCCCCTCTCACACCTCTACCTCCTGACTCTGCACTCCCTGCAGGCCTGTCCAGCTGCCACCCTCAGGCCCCTGCCCAGCCCGTTCCTCTTCCATGCAGACCGGCAGGTGAGGTTTGCGGGCTTGCCCACAGACTGCACCTCCAGCCACCCCCTGAGACAACACCCTGGGAATGCAGCGTGAAGAGGTGATGGGCTTCAGTGCCAACGAGACTGAGGGGTAGATTCTGCGGCTGCTACTTGCTAGCTTTGGGTGCATCACTCAACTCCCTTGAGCGTCAGGTCCATCATCTGTATAATGGGTATAATCCCTCAGTCACGGACCCTCAGGTATAAGTAACAGAAGCCCACTGAACTGGCTCAAGCCAAAAAAAAAGGTGGCGGGGGTAAGTTACTAAAGGGATGCTGGGATCAATCAGAGTATCCAAGGAAGTGCTAGACCAAGGAAAGCTCAGCAGGCTACAGGCTTCATGAAGAGGGCAGATCAGAGATAGTGCTGAGAACTGGGCCACTGCCGTGCCTGGGCACCAAAGCTTTGCTCAGTGTTCGCCATTGTTATTAACAGGATTTCTCCGGTGGCTCAGCGTAAAGAATCCACTTGTAACACAGGAGACACGGAAGACACAAGTTCGATCCCTGAGTCAGGAAAATCCCCTGGAGGAGGACATGGCAACCCGCTTCGGTATTCTTGACTAGAGAATCCCAGGGACAGAGGAGCCTGGCGGGCTACAGTCCATGGGATCGCAAAGCGTCGGACACGACTGAAGCGACTGAGCACACACACATTGTTATTAACAAGCCAGTTGCACCCTCTCCCAGAGACTGTGAAACAGAAACAGAGATTTCTCACTTGTATGAACTTCGTGTCTGTCTGTTGGCATCTTCAATATTTCTAATTAGACAGTAGAATTAGATAGCAGAATTTTCCAGACACGGTAAGGGATTTGTTCTATCTCAGTTGTTAATTTTTCCAACCAGAGTCTAATTTCGTTCTCATTTGCTCTGCGACAGGGGCAGATGGCAGCAGAGCTGAGCTGCAGAGAGGAGCCTGTGTCGGGGCGGGGGTGGGGTCCCCTACCTTCGCCCACTCCTTCTCTCGGCCACTGAGGTCCTAGCACAGAGGCGGAGTGACATCCAGATATGCCCACACCCACCAGCATGGGCATCCCTGAGGCTTCCCTGAAGCCCCACCCCCACCCCACCTCTCTGCACGCTGGGCGGCTGCCTCCCAGCTTCTCAGGGTGGCAGACCACTGCCACAGCCACATTCACGATGGCAAGATAGTCAACACAGCAACAGAAAGTCAGCCTCAGTCACACAGGCAGACAGACCCACTGCGCAGTGTTTAGTCAGAGCTCTGGCATCCGAAAGATCTCACTTTAAATCTGAACTCCAGCATTAACCCCTTGTGTGACTGACAGCAAATCATATACTACCTTTCCCCCCACTTTTTTATTACAGTAAAATATATGTAACAAAACCTGCCACTTGAATTATTTTCGAGTGCACGGTTTAGTGGCCTGACACATATTCACACGTCGCCCTGCAGTCACCACCATCCATATCTCCGGAACTCTTCTCACCTTGCAAAACTGACACCCCAAGTCCATTTGTGGTATTTGGGGTTCTTCAGAGAAACCGAACCATGGCTGCGTAGACACACCCAGAAATAATGCTTGACCAGCTATCTGGGCACCACTGGCCCACTCAGATTTGTGTGCAGGCTGAGTCACTTCAGTCGTGTCTGACTCTTTGCGACCCCATGGACTGTAGCCCGCCAGGCTCCTCTGTCCACGAGAGTCTCCAGGCAAGAATGCTGGAGTGGGCTGCCATTTCCTCCTCCAGGGGATCTTCCCCACCCAGGGATAGAACCCGGGTCTCCTGCATTGGCAGGCAGGTTCTTTACCCCTAGTGCCACCTGGGAAGTGAGAGCAGTGTTTATCAGGCACGCTCCTGCTGTGGACAGGACCCCAGCTCCAGCTGCAGACAGACTAACCAAGCACTGAATGCTCTCCCACCTGGGCTGTGTGTGACAGACTAGCAGACAGTCCCCTCCTCCCTGCCGCCCAGGCAAGGAAAGTACCATCGATGACATTCAAAATCAAGGTTCAAGCTCAAAGTCCTTCTTCATGTCTCTTTGCCATCTGCTCCTAAGTCTTTATCTCTGAAATACTGTGGAATTGCTCTTCTTTCCAGAATCTCCTGATCCTGACATAAAAGGATGTGTCTGATGCTTTGCTTAGTCTCAAAGGTGAAACCAATAAACATGGATGAGGTGTGCCCCATGGGCAGGAATAAAGCTCCCCTGAGCCCTTTACTCGTAATTGTTGGCTGTTACGTTTTGTTCTGTACCTTGAAAGAAGGTGAACAGGGTTGCTCTGTTAGATGAATGAAAAAGCTGTTCTAAGTATGGGATAATTAATAGATTATCTTATATAGCATTCTATACAATATAAGACAATGAAAGCGTTTTTCAAACTAACTTCAAATTGCAGTCTTCCTCTCCGCAGAGGTTTTCTTTCCTGCTGCTCGAAGCTGATGTCCTTGTTTACTGTCAGTGTGGTAGGCTGTAACATCATCCCCTGGGAGTGTGACATGACATCCTCCCCGCACAAGGTAAGAGGCCGGAAAACAGGGCAGGGCAGAGTTCATTCGGGAAAATCAGCCTTGAAACATAGAGTAACACCGGCACTTCATGGCATTCCACACTTGAGGGGCAAAGGCTATTTACAGACCCTGCAGTAACTGCTGGGCTTCCCAGGTGGCGCAGTGGTAAATAACCCGCCTGCCAAAGCAGGAGACTCAAGAGACATGGGTTCGAGCCCTGGGTCAGGAAAATTCCCTGGAGGAGGACATGGCAACCCACTCCAGTATTTTTGCCTGGGAAATACCATGCACAGAGGAGCCCGGTGGGCTACACAGTACATGGGGTCTCAAAGAGTGGGGCATGACTTAGCGACTAAACAACAGTAATCTCGGATTTTCATTAGATACCTCAAAATATAATTCTGATGTTTCAGATGTATTAATGTATCAGTATACTTAAAGATACAGATTTTCACTCACCAAACAGAGGGAAGGAAAAGAGTATCTATAAATCACTGAGAATACGTGAACAGTATAACTTAACAAGCAAATGTGGAGACTGAAATTTCCTAAATTGTTAGTAAAACACTCAGACATACAGATACACACAAACACGCATAGCACACATCCCATATCATCACTACTTGAAATGAGAATGTGTTAGTTGCTCAGTCATGTCCGACTCTTTGGGACCCCATGGATTGTAGCCCACCAGGCTCCTCTGTCCATGGGATTTTCCAGGCAAGAACACTAGAGTGGTTGTCATTTCCTCCTCCGGGGGATCTTCTCGACCCACAGATCAAACCCACATCTCCAAGTCTCCTGCATTGCAGGCGGATTCTTTACTGCTGAGCCACTGGGGAAGTCCACTTAATCTGTATGCTTAGCCATTTCACACAGTTTCAAATATTCCATCACAGCTCCGAATGATAGTGAAAAAACTCCATTAACCTTCAGAGAATTCTACCAAGCGGCCGGACTTTTAACTCCAGGAAGCAGAGGACAACCCGGGTTTTCTTCTCATATTACCTACACAGCCGCTTCTATCCAAAAGGACTCCACAAACAGTTCATCCAACCACCCAGCACACGTGGAGTATGAACCTGGTCTCCATAGCCAAGAAGAGCAATCATCAGCAGAGTATGAACCAGTCTAGGCACCCTGGCCATCCTGCCCTTGGGGGCAGCCACCTTCCTGTATTTCAGAGACCTTTCTCAGATCCTAAGTTGCCGAGTCCGAGTCTGAGACCTTCCTGGGATAATAAGAACCAGAGAGGTGATACAAATTAACATGAAGCTTTAGCCAAAGAAATGTTTTAACTGAAAAAGCTATTTGTAGACCATCCTATACTATGAATTCATTGCTACACAACATCTGTATGTGGTAGTGTGTGTTTAGAATAAACTCTGCAGAATATTGCCAAAATCTAATTAATGGTTATTGCCCTGATTGAAGCTGAATTGTAGAATACTTTAAGTTTCTACTTTACTTTGATATTGACTCTTTTGATAATAAGCATGTATTAGTTCTGAAATCAGAAAAAAAGTCATTTTTTAATTTTAAAGAATAAATGTGCAAAATATGAAGCTTCAACCTATCATTTTACATTCTCTCAGATATGGTTTAATTAATGGCAAAATGAGTGACTAAAAATAAGATTATCTTAGCCCAGAGTCCCTATTTATTTTTCATTTCCTCATTTTTTATGCCCCAAAGAATATAGGATAGTTAATAGGATTCTAATTTTTAAAGGTGCTAATCATTCTTTAGCCCTAACGTGAAGGCACCAAGCAAATTAAATAGAGGAGTTAAATAAATTCAATGTAGAAAACAACACACTTTATCAGAGTTTATATTAGGATTTTCAGTCATCGTGAGGTTCAATGCTGGACTCTATTTCATTCTCCTCTTCTTTTTTCAAATAACTGAAATTAAATAAACAGTCATATTTTACAATGTCATTCCATGACAAATCGTAAGCATTTCCCCACATTGTTAAAAACTCTCCAGAAACAGATCTCGTATCTATACAGAAAACAACTATAACAGCTGTGTCACAGACAACCGTGTCTTGGTTGATTTGGCCACTAGTCTGCCATTGGCCTTCTAGGTCTTCAGCTAGCTAATGGAAATAATCATCGTCTATTCATCAGCTCCTTCATCTGCCAATTCAGCGAATACCTTTTGCACACTGGCTCTGCATCAGGCACTGTGCTAGGCTCAGGGACACAGCCACCAACAAAGCAGACGTGTCTTTCCTGTGGGTGGAATTTAGACCTGGTTGCAAGGCAAACATCAACAAGTCAAATACCCACATTGTCACTCACTGTGCTGACCACTCCTGACAGTTTGATGACACCCAATTTAAAGTTACCTGCAATTCCTCCAAAAATTAAAAAAGTGAATGATCGTGTGATCTAGCAATTCGAGTAAATACTGCCAGGTATTTATCCAAAGAAAACGAAAACACTAATTCAAAAAGACACATGCACTTCCATGCTCATTGCAGCATTACCTACAAGAGCGAAAACATGGACACAACCAAGTGCCCATAAATAGATGACCGGATAAGGAAGATATGGTGGGCTGGATGAAGATATGGTGGACTGATGAAGATATGGTGGGCTGGATGAAGATATGGTGGACTGGATGAAGATATGGTGGGCTGGATGACGATATGGTGGG
>ML663566.1:32863559-32940712 GCA_007570785.1 Antilocapra americana
CTGGATGAAGATATGGTGGGCTGGATGAAGATATGGTGGGCTGGATGACGATATGGTGGGCTGGATGACGATATGGTGGGCTGGATGAAGATATTGTGGACTGGTTGAAGATATGGTGGACTGGATGAAGATATGGTGGGCTGGATGAAGATATGGTGGACTGGATGAAGTTATGGTGGGCTGGATGAAGATATGGTGGGCTGGATGAAGATATGGTGGGCTGGATGAAGATATGGTGGGCTGGATGAAGATATGGTGGGCTGGATGAAGATATGGTGGACTGGATGAAGATATGGTGGGCTGGATGAAGATATGGTGGGCTGGATGAAGATATGGTGGACTGGATTAAGATATGGTGGACTGAATAAAGAAGATATGTTGGACTGGATAAAGAAGATATGTTGGACTGGATAAAGAAGATATGGTGGACTGGATAAAGATATGGTGGACTGGATAAAGATATGGTCGACTGGATAAAGATATGGTGAACTGGATAAAGAAGATATGGTGGACTGGATAAAGATATGGTGGACTGGATAAAGATATGGTCTACTGGATAAAGATATGGTGGACTGGATGAAGATATGGTGGACTGGATAAAGAAGATATAGTGGACTACTACTGTAGGCCAGCACTGACAGACATCAGTCTACTTTTTTCTGGCCCTATCCCTCCACGAAGGGGCTCAGGTGCCCCTCCTCTGAGATGTCTCTGACCCCTTGGTCTGGGTTCTGTTCCCCTGGCTCCCTGTGATTGCCTCTAGGTCAGCACTTCCTGCATCAGACTGTCTGTCTGTCTGTCTGTCTTCCCTGCTGGACCGGGCACTCTGAGGCCAGCAACAGGCCCTCCAGCTCTGGCTTCCAAGGCCCACCCGGATCCTGGTGAAAGGATTCGCCCACAAACATCTGCAAAATGACTAAATTCACTGCGGCTTCGCCATTTCCACCTCCACCCAGGGGACTGATCCCTATGGGCCCTTCTGAGGACAGATGCAGGCACGTCCCCACCCTGAGTCCTCCGTACTTTCCTCCACCTGCAGTCAGGCCAGTTAGCACATCTGCACGTCAGGCCAGGCGGGCACCAGCTGGAGAGGCCCTCAGATCAAGAGCTGAATCAGCAAGCAGCCCCCGACCGGTGATGCCCCAGACACTAGGAGCGTCCCAGTGAGGTCAGGGCCCTGCCTCAGCCACTGGGGGGCCACAACTGACCTCCTCCCCTCGCCTGCCCAGCAAGTCTGTGCCCAGCAAAGGTCAGTATTAAAGTCAGGCTGCTTCTGCTGAAAGCCTCCATTTACACAAACAAATGATGCTGCCTCCAACGAGGGAGCGACGACACCCCTCTAACCGTGTCTTAATGAGAAAGCGCCATGAACGCTCCCGGCCCGCGGTATAACTGCAGAGGGCTGGCCCAGGCCCATTCTCTGAGGTTTTATCCCCACTCACTCGGTTTCTAAAACGACAGCCTGTGCCTGAGCAGCTTGGTAGCCTCCACAGACTGGCCCCAGTCCAGGGAGGACAGAAGCACTCCAGCTCACAGTTGTGGGGTCTCCAGATCCCCTGGAGGAGGGCATGGCAACCCACTCCGGTATTCTGACCTGGAGAATCCCCGTGGACAGAGGAGCCTGGTGGGCTACAGTCCATGGGGTCGCAAAGAGTCGGGCACGACCGAGGGACTCAGCACACATCCACTCTTCACCCAAATGTTTCTTCCTCAGCTGTCCAGTGCTTTGTGACATTTGTTTCTGGGAAAGGGAGGAAGAGGGAGGCCCCAACAGCTGCTTCTGATGTGTGCGTAGTCTGGGGGCCGGGGGTGGGGTGGGGGGTGCAGGGAGAGACAGCTGCTGGGCCAGCTGGCCTCCTCTTTCCCTAATGCCACCCGCCTTCCTAACCCATCCACGTCCCTCCTCAGGTGCCCAGAACCCTGGTGGAGTGGGACACAGCAGCGAGGATCGCCGGCAAAGCACTCCACACCCAGCCTTTCAGAAACACTTCAGCTGTTAGCTGTGCCAGATGGTGGGCAGGCGTGGAGGGTATGAAGAGTAAACATCAGTTCTCCTCAAGGTGCCTGCTGAAGAGCTGAATAAGGTGCAAATGAAAAAGGATACAGCAGCCACTACAGGAAGCACTCTGCATCCTGGAGGAGGTGATCATGCCTTAGCTGAGTCATGAAGCAGATACACTAGCTGCATAAAAAATGGAGCAAGGTGCACAGGGATGACCCAGAGAGAGGGAATCGGGAGGGAGGAGGGAGGGGGGTTCTGGAAGGGGAATATATGTATACCCATGGCAGATTCATACCAATGTATGGCAAAACCAACACAATAAAGTAAAGAAAATTAAAAACAAAAAACAAAAAACGGAGCAAGGGACAGAGATCACACTGTCCAAGGGAACAAGCAAGAAAGAAGGGGCCCCGCATGGTCAGAAAACCACACGAGCCAAATATCCACAAATCCAAATGAGGTCACATCAGTTATATGAGGATATGCTCAGGTGCAAGAAAAAAAACACCCAGCAAAAAGCCACTCAAGGGCTGTCCAAACTTCAGAGTGTATCCGAATCACCTGGGAATCTCATTAAAAGGAAGATGTTGATTTTTAAATGATTCAAATGAGAAGACCTGGGATGGGGTCTAAGCTCGTTAGAAATGTGGAACATAACTGACAATGTAATTGGCCAAAATAATGGATAATATGATCAGGGTGAGCTGTGGACCACACTTCTGGGGGCAAGAGTTAAACTTCCAGGAGATGCATGGACCAGGCTGTTAGACCGTGGGTCCAGTGACTCGGCCACGTCACCAGGAGGCAGGTCTTCTGTCTTCCTATCCTGCTTCCCCAGCACCATTGTCCTAGTCTCATGTTCTTGTCATCAAAGCTGACCACTACAGCTCTAGACAGTTCATCCTCCCACAACACAATAAAGCCAAGAGCAAAGAGTGCTTCTCCTCCCAGGGTGCTTCCTTTTCATCAAGGAGAAAAACCTCCCCATATGCTTAGTTGCTTAGTCATGTCCAACTCTTTGCAACCCCATGGACTGTAGCCGGCCAGGCTCCGCTGTCTATGGGATTCTCCAGGCAAGAATACTGGAATGGGTTGCCATTCCCGCCCCCAGGGATCTTCCCGACCCAGGGATCGAAACTGCATCTCTTACATCCCCTGTATTGGCAGGTGGATTCTTTACCACTAGTGCCACCCGGGATATATATATACATACATACACACTTACTTATCTGTTTATCAAGAGAGAAAAGAGAGAGATTCATTATAAAGAACAGGCTCATGCAATCCTGGAAGCTGGGGAGTACCAAGACCCACAGGGTGAGTTGTCAGCTAGAGACCCACGGGAGCCGATGGTATCACTCCAGTCCAAGTCTGAAGGTCTGAGAACTGGAAGAGTCAGTGATGTAAGTTCCGGTCAGATGGTCAGCAGGCTCTAAACCCAGGAAGAGATGATGTTCCAGTTAACCTTCCAGTGCTAGCCAGACCTTCGACTGATTGGACAAGGCCCACCTGCATTAGGGAGAACAACCTGCTTTTCTCAGTCTACTGATTCAAATGTTAATCTCTAAGTTTGACATATATACCCTACCATGTGTAAAATATCTAGGAACCTGCTGTATAGCCCAGGGAGCTCAGCTCGGTGCTCTGTGATGACCTAGAGGAATAAGACAGGGAGTGGGAGGGAGGTCTAGGAGGGAGGTGCTATATGTATCCATACGGCTGATACACTCCATTGTTAGCAGAAACTAACACAACATTGTAAATCAATTATACTCCAATAAAAATAAATAAATGTTAATCTCATCCCAAACACCCTCACTTCAACACACAGAATTACATTTGGCTAAATATCTGGGCACCCCCATGGCCCAGCCAAGAATACCAAAACAACTCTGAAAATGAAGATCCAATAACACCACCTATTTCAAGACTATGCATAAACTACAATTATCTAGTCAAGGCAGAAGGCAAAGAGATGAATGAAACAGACCCACACATAAGCACACAACTGACTTTTTACAAAGATGCAAAGTAAAAATGACCCATAAACTAAAAAGGCAGACTTTACCAAAACTAAAACCTCTGCTCTTTTGAGAATGTTATTAAGAGAACAAGAAAATAAATAAAACCAGCCACAGATTGGGAGAAATATCTGAAAAATCATATAGCTGTTAAATAACATATAACTAGAATATACATTTTTAATCAGTTTTTTTCTTTCAGTTTCATTGAGGTAAAGTTGACATAGAGCAGTGTATAAGTTTAAGGTGTGCACCATAATGTCTTACAGCTATTGTGAAATGATTATCACAATAAATTTAGTTAACAGCTGCTATCTCATATAGACACAAGGGGAAATAAGAGAAAAAGGAAAAAATTTTTTACTTGTGATGAGAACCTTTAGGATATATTCTTTAAGCAACTTTCAAATACATCATACAGTATTGTTAACTATAGTCATCGAATTAGTTGATAGATTCATTGTAGCTTTTCTCTCTCCTTGAAAAGCTTGGCTCACTACATCAACAAATTTACTTATTGCTTTCATCTTCCTATGTAATTAGCTTCAAAATTACTAGACCAACATTACTACAGATAATAACAGTGAATGAAATTCAAGATTTCTCTGCTATTCATTTTGATCTTAGAACATATCTCATCGTTAGAGATATGCCATATTTCTAGAGAATCAGACATGCAACAAGTTGTAAAAATAAAAACACCACAGTTGTGGCACAGGACACACTCAGCGACCAATGGAATAGCAGTAAATTCACAGAAGATCTGTATGTGTAGGATTGTAACCAGACACTGTCCTTGTCTCGGTGTTTCAGCCGAGGCCCCATGGCTGAGAACAACAGATGACAGGTACCTGTATGCTCTAGAGATGCTGGACCATCTATGTCAATATCATTCACAGGTGCCCCGGACATTCTCCTTCTGAGCCGGGAGTGATGGGAGAGGATGGAGGGAGATAGTCAGTGAGAAGGAAGGATTTCCAGCAGGCAGTGGTCGGGGTGATGGTATCACTCCTCGCCCACACAGAGGGGAGGTTCTGCTCCCTCCACTGCTGCCAAGCTAACGAGGGGACTGCAGCCCCCAGCCCAGAGCGGGAAGCCACGCCAGCAGTGCAGTCAGACCTGCGGAATACCAGGACGTTGACAGAGCAGCTGAGGCGGCATTAATCCCTGAGCTTCTACACAAGCCCCAACAGCTGAACACCGGGTAAGCATGATTCTAGGGGTCGGGTGTGCTGGGGGGAACCCCTTCCCACTCTCTCCAGTCACCTTCTCCAGGATAACCCCAGGTAGGGGGTCAGGTTATCATGATGCCATCCCAACCCAAGGCTCTTTCCATCCTTTCTGCCTCGCCCAGCCACTCTGAGCCTTCAGCCTGGTCCCCAGTGAAGACGTGAGGCTGCTGTGACCTCACTCAGCCCTGAGAAAGAAGTCATACCCTCTGCTCCCTCCAGCTATGGATCTGGTGACTTCTGCTGGGGCATTTTACATATTGTTCAGGCAGTCACTCTGCCATACGGACCCAGGGCTGCAGCTGGGAGGCTCCAGACTGCTGACAGATCATCTAAGATGGTCAGAAGCCCAAGCATCACCGACAGAGCCGGCAGTGGGTGCCAGGAGCCCCAAACAAGTCACTACTCTTGAGGGATGATGGCTGGTGACCTCCTCAAACCCAGGCTTTTGGACCCGCTCTTCTCTTGCCTGTGATGCCCCCACTTGCTCCCCCAAGTCCTACCAGCCCCCCTTTCTCCAGGATACTCTCAGCTCACAGCTCTGACCCAGGTCTTCAAAGATCATGGACCACTCTGGGAGTTATTTTCTCAAGTTGTCTCTGGTTGGTTTTGTCCCCAGGTCTCACTTCCATAACTGGATTTTTGATGCCTGCCCTGGGGTCCTTTTTCTGGTTCTCGTTCTCAGCCCCAGGCTCTTTCTTGTACATGATGATCTCCAGAGAGGTATTATCAACATTTGTGTATGTTTGGAAAACAACATAATGAAAACTCGATTAATAAATAAATGTGAGGCTCCTCAGAATATTAACACTGGCTCCCCACCCCCACCCCCATACTCCACGAGCCACGTGGGGAGATTACTAAGCCTCTTTAAGTAACCGCAGCTGACAAACCATTGCCAAATACAGTCTGCTGTGCTTTAACGTGATGCCTGTGTTCCAAAAAATCCCCCTCCAGGCGCAAAATCAAAAATCACTCCATGAACAGCCCTGGACTCACAGGAGTAAATATGGCCCATGGAACACCCTAAAGACTAAGGACACCTTCATACACAGTCAGGACCCTAAGTATCGTATTTTAACACGATCAGTGGTTCACAAACACAATAAAAGAGGAGAATGAACACAGCACTGTACCTTGGAAATGACCTGAAGCGGCTCTGGGAGGGGACTGGGCAAGGCTGCAGCCTGTGTGTCTTCGTGAAAGGTGGGAAGTGTGACACCCACGGGGCGGGGCGGAGCTCCTTATCCCTGGTTATCCTTGACCAAAGGGAGGTGATCTTTCCAGCCTTTTATCCTCAGGTCTGGTTTCCTGCTGTGGAGAGGCAGATCCTTTGAAGCAAGTGTTTATGGTATACATCTGTTTTTATCAAAGCTGAGAATCAAATCCAGTATTATCACTTCTCTTACAATCAACTTGGAATCACTGCTGGAAATGTGTTTCTGACCTCGTTTTTCTCATCGGCACTCAGCGCCTGGGGAAATGTGACAGGACTTGAAACCACTGAGCTAAGGGGATGGCGCGTCCGGCTTCCTCAGGGCTCTGGGATTCCTGCGAAGGTGTAGGCACACCTTCAATGCCTTCCCCACACGTACTCCCTGGAGTCATGGGCTTGGAGCCTCACACTCGAGTGGGGTATGGAATAACCATTTCTTCTTTTTTATTTAATAGAGAAAAGCTCACATGTGCACAAGCAGAGAGAAGCCCTTCAGGATCACGAGTGCAGGGAATCCAAGTTGCTGGGAGCTGAGAGGGCTGCGCGGGTGCTCGCACCAGTGCTTGCATTCACGTGGGCACACGTGCTAGTGTGCATGTTCGTGTGCGCATATACATGCCCACGTTCACAATCCCTACCCTGCTCATTTTAGGTGGGTGCAGACTGACGCTCACAAGCACGCACAAAATTCAAGTTATGCTTAAATGTGCCCTAGCGGCAGGCGTCCCCAAGGTCTGGAGACTAATGCCTGATGACCCCAGGTGGAGCTGGTGTGATAATAGAAGAAATAAAGTGAGCAATAGGTGTAGGCTTCCCAGGTGGCTCAGTGGTAAAGAATCTGTCCTCTAATGCAAGAGATATGGGCTGGAACCCTGGGTCAGGAAGATGCCCTGGAGAAGGAAATGGCAACCCACTCCAGTATGCTGGCCTGGAGAATCCCATGGACAGAGGAGCCTGGAGGGCTACAGTCCGTGAGGTCACAAAGAGTCGGACACGACTGAGCATGCGCACACAGGAATAAGAAATGTAATGCTCTTGAATCATCCCGAAACCGTTCCCCCACCCACCCTCACTCCATGGAAAAACTGTCTCCCATGAAAACAGTCCCTGGTACCAAAAAGGTTGGGAATGGCTGCCCTAAAGTATCAGTTGCTCTGGAACAAATTCTCAGGCTTCATAACAGAACTGCGTGTGAGTGGAAACTAACACAGAGACCACCCTTCTTCTGAGCACCACTCTCTCTTCCGTATCATCCTGGTGATAACAATAATGGTGACAGCCGCCTTGTTCTCAGCATATCCTCTATTATGTGCTGGGGTCAGAGATAGAGGTTTGATGTACATGATCACATCCTGCATTTACCACAAACCTGCAAGCCAAGTACTGTTACAGCTGGCTCCACAGATGAGCAAACAGACAGAGAGAGATTAATTAAATCACTTGCCCAAAGACACACAGTTAATCGGTGTGTGTTAAAGAGTCACCAAAGGCACTCTGCTCACTGCTGCCTCCGCCCTTCCCTTCCCTGCCCCCTCCCTTCCCGTATGGTACCCTATCTGAAGAGGCACCTCTTTCTCCATCTTTACGCTGCCTTATTTCATTGAACCTACCTGACCTGACCTCATAGCATGTTGATTATTTATTTATTGTCAGTCCTCCCATGAGACTGCTAAGTCCTCAGAGGTGGGGACCTGGTTTTGTCCCTGTGGAATCTCCAACACCTAGAAGAGTCCAGTCCACAGAAGACCCGACTCCGAAAAGATTTGTGGGATGAATGAATATATCCCATGATAACTCAAATTTTGCCAAGTTGAAATGGTGTCATGCAAAATATTAATAAAGCCTCACTTTGTTTGCAAAATGTAAAGCGATTCAAATGTTTCCAAATTGTAAGAATTCATCAAGAGCCATACAGTTCGGAAGCTGGTAGGACGGGGAAATTGTAAGTTGTGTTCATACTGCTACCTCTGGTTGGAAGATAAACCTCAGCTTCTGTACTCCAGACACTTGAGAAACCAAAGTATGGGAAGGATTTTGATGGCTCGTGTGTTATTATTTCCTCATTTGCTATCATTATAATTTAAAGTATTTTGCGTGTCTGTAAAAATGTCATCCAAGCACTCACTGCATTCATGCAGTGAAAAATTTGCCCAACATTCAACTTTGGAGCAGAAGTCAAATGTGATAAAGCTCTCTGTAAGGAAGCCTGAACTATACCCTGGTCATTTATGGAGAGAGTGTGTGTGTGTGTATGTAGTTGCTCAGTCTGCTCTTTGCCATCTCATGGACTGTAGCCCACCAGGCTCCTCTGCCCGTGGGATTTTCCAGGCCAGAACACTGGAGTGGGTATCCATCCCTTTCTCCAGGGGGTCTCCCCAACCCAGGGACCGGACCCATGTATCTTTCATCCCCTGCATTGGCAGGCAAATTCTTTACCACTAACGCCACTTGTCGGAGAAGGCAATGGCACCCCACTCCAGTACTCTTGCCTGGAGAATCCCAGGGACGGCGGAGCTTGGTGGGCTGCTGTCTATGGGGTCGCACAGAGTCGGACACGACTGAATCGACTTAGCAGCAGCAGCACCACCATTTGTGCTTGTTGTGCTTAGTCACTTTAGTCGCGTCTGACTCTGTGTGAGATTGCCTGGGGATTCTCCAGGCAAGAATACTGGAGTGGGTTGCCATGCTCTCCTCCATGGGATCTTCCCAACCCAGGAATCAAACCTAGGTCTCCCGCATTGCGGGCAGATTCTTAACCATCTGAGCCACCTGGGAAGCCCTCATTTAGGGAGACGACTTTACAGAAGACTAGAGCCACTGGCTGAGAAAACTGTTAATAAGAAATTACAAGCCCCCGATGGAGCCATTTGTGGCCCACCCCAACCCCTGCAGCAAAGCAAGACTTAATGACAGTTTTAGTCCCTTCCAGACGTCATCTTTAAAACAACCAATCTGAGACTTCCTGATCCGAGTCTAGTGAGGTAAGGCCCCTGCCTGCCTTCCCTTCCCCCAAAAGAGCTGTCCTGGCCTGGAACAATCCTTTCTTTTCTTCTGCTAATACCTCCCCCCTCCATCCCCTTCTGCCTATAAAAACACACCGTTTTGTACAAGCCCACCTGGGTGAGATATGGCTGTCCAATTCATTACTCAGCTAACAGAGCACGTCACATCTTCAAGTTTACTCAGCTGAATTTTGTTTTTATCACAAAACTTAAGGCAACTCTAAGGCAAAAGGAGAAGGGGGCGGCAAAGGATGAGATGGTTGGATGGCATCAACGACTCAATGGACATGAATCTGAGCAAACTCTGGGAGACAGTGACGGACAGAGACACCTGGTGTGCTGCCATCCATGGGGTCGCAAAGGGTCGGACACAACTGAGCGACTGAACACAGCAACAAGGCGAAAGTAATAATAGTTACAGACTTCTGTGCTTTGTCTTGCGATCAATACTTAGTATTTCGGTGGCAAAATAGGCCTCAAATCATGTGAGTCAAGTCTCCTTTGATCTGTAATGCGGCCACCAGGCTATGGGATTCCAGACTCAGCCCCACAGACAGGGTTGGCTGGGGGATAGCAACCTGGCCCTCCAATAATCAGGGCAGTTCTCTAGATGCTCTGTCCCCTGGGGTGGGTGGGTCCCCAACTCTTCACAGCCAGCCCCGAGCACAGGTTTCTTCTCACCCAGATTGCAGGGCTCCCACCAGCGGCCCGAACTAAGACAGACAGAAGCCATCACTGATGTGAGCCCGTGTCTACCAGAGGCCACAAAACCGTACCCCAGGCCATGCGACTAACAGGCCACTTCTTTGTCCTGAACCTTCCTGTCATGGGCTCAGCTAAATATTAGTTTCTCCTTCCAACACAGAGCAAACTGCCCACCAACATGCAACAGAAGGAATGCTAACTTCCCCCACCTTCTGGGGCCCCTCACAGGCCTGCGTGGAGGAAACCAGAGTAAGGTGTGAACCCCGAGATGGTCAGTCCACCTCGCTCAGCCTAGGCTTTGTGCTCTTGTCCCCACCGTGCTCCTTCCCTCGGTTCTAGGAGAGAGCAGTGCGCTGAGAAAGGCCATGTAGGTGCCCATGGGGGACAATCAGAACCCTGGGGCACAGGAGGAAAGGCTAGTGGGACCAGTGCGGAGGGAGGAAGGTGGGAGCTCTGTCCACACTGAGCACTGACCGCAGTCCAGGAGGGGCTCGGCCCCAGGATGCAGACAGCAAAACGCACACTCTGCCGCCCAGCGGTCCACAGCCGGGGGCGTGATGCTCGTGTGGGGGAAGGGGATCTGGGGAGTCAGAGGCACCTGCTGGGGGTCCCACTGCCAGTAAGTGTCCTTGTGTGCAAGCAGGAGTCTCCTCTGGAGAGCTTCTCTGGAGAGCAGGAAAGGAAGGAAACGAAAGAGACAAAGATAGCAAACACGCTGTGTGGGGTAATGGACAGATACAAGCTGAGGCCAGAAACACGAGGACTAACTCTGAACCCTGCGGGTCACTGGCCAGGGCAAGGGTCGGGGCAGAATTCTTCGGGCTCTGATCTCCTTAACCAGGCGAGGCTCCGCTTCGATTAGGAATAAGCCTACTGTGCACGGGGCCTGACCCCAAGGGAGGACACTGAGAGGCAGTCGTGGTTCTTCACATGGGGGCTCGGGGGCTCGGGTTCTGGTTGTGTACAACTGGAGGGGCCTGAGCGGTACCCAAGGGTGCATCAGCTTCAAACCTGAGCCACTGATTTCCAGGCTGACTTGGCGTTATTCACACAAACACTCTCTGCCGAGGAGGCAGGAACTCAGGGCAACCCCGTTGGACAATGGCGGGCTCCTCTGGCATCCCTGGGCCCTGGGCTTTTTGGCTTTTATCCCCCAAGTTGCTCCCAAAGGAGGTTTCAGCTGTTCGCCAGCACCATGGCGTCACATCACTCTGACCAACTCCAGTACTCAGCGGCCGCTTTCAGCGTGAAAATTCAGCTGCGAGTGGTGTCTTGCACTGAAGAGGGTTCAATTAGTGTTTGGGGCAGAGGGACACACGTGTCATACACTCTGCTTTGGAACAGATGGAAGCTGAAGCCGGGGCTCCCACGTCTCATACAGGAAGGCAGTCAAGAGCCCAGCCCCCTCTCGTGTCCCTGGTGACCCACGTGCCCATGGAGGAAAAACTAGTTCTCGATCCCTGGGAAAAACACACAAAGAATGAGATGCAACGTCCCACTTATTGGACCCTGAACTCTCATAACCTGTTTTTCTGCTCGTCCCTATTTTATAAGCATCCATTCGAACTTTCTCCTGCTGTCACACCCGCAGCCCTCAAGCCTGGACCTGCCTTCTCACGTCTCCCTGCCCCTCCAGGTCCGTGCAGACCAGCCCCAGATCCTCCACACAAGAGCTGAAAGAGCTTGCTGCTATCTCAGACCAGCCTCACGGGGCTAAGGTGCTTGGTCAATAAATTCAAGACAGAGAATAAGGCCTGGAGCTCGCTGTTGACCTGCCAAATAATTTCTAACTATAGAAAAGAGGCTTCAAAACACCATCCAGTGACACAGAGAGAGAAAGAAAATGCACAGGGTGTATAGTCCACAGGCATCCAGTTCTTGGGAGCAGATGATATTTTAGAGTTGTGTCTGGAGGTCTGGGGGAGAATCTGTGTTCACTCCTTTCTGTCCGAAAGAGGATTTGCTGAACAGACAAGAATCCCAGGCAGTTGAGACCACAGAACAGAGAGCCTGATGCAAGGAGTGCATTTGGGGGTTTTAGGCTCTATGTCAGATTTAAGATACATGAAAATTAAAAACACTGAAACTCACCCAGTAAGAGTAAGATAGTGTTGGTTGATCCCATATGAAGTGATGGGATCACTTATTACCTGCAGGGGCACATAACTCCAATGACTGTGGGATCAGGGGACTGATGATGGAGGGCTGGGGCTCCCTGTGAAGACAGGACAGTTTCTGGGTGAGGAGGGAGCCAGGCACAACCAGAAGGACCCCACTCATGCACAGACACACATGGCCTCTCTGCTGATGGGCTTTCAGGAAACATGAGGCAGAGATGAGCAGGGGGTGAGTCATGAGGCCATCCCGCCTACGGTGACACTCACATGGATGGAAGCTGTGACACGCCAGCTGGGCCTCCAGTCCTGCCATGAGGCCAAATTCCAGCATCTCTCCTGCCTCTTGGGGGCCGTTGAGGAGCCTGAATCTCAGTTGAAGGGGTCCAGGCTCCTGCTGACTGCGCAGTAATAAGCCCTATAAGTCCAAGGAAGCCCCCTACCCTGGACCCAGTTCCCAAGTCCCCCAGAGCAGAGGCCCAGCCTGAGTACCTCCACCATCACAACTGCCTTCACATTTTACATCTTCTCCTCTGAAAACACGGTTGATAACTACATCATAGCATAGAAACAGGAGCCTTAGAAACAGATTCTCAGAGCCCTGGGGTGAGCCTGTGGGGGGCCGTGTGCACAGGTGACCCCAGCCAGCAGGTGTCCCAATGGGAGGCACTGGCCTCAAGGCTCTGCTCCTCCTCCCCGCCTCCTTCCAGCCCCTGAAAGGAGTGAACTGAGGGTTCCCCAACCTCCCTGTGCCCTAAGAACCAGGTGGCTCAAGAAGGGGCATCCTGACTCTCCTGTCCCCTTGGGCTCACTCAGCAGCTTCAGTCTCTCTGGTTCTCTTTCTCCCAGGGTCCTGGAGGAAACAGGATTAGAAGTACAAAGTTGACTTTACAGCCAAAAACATCTGCAGGGATGACGAGGGTCACTTCATAGTGATAAAACGATAACACACGGACAGTTGCCCACTCGAGGCTGTTCGGCGTTGTTGGCTGTACACACTGCTCTTACAACATTCTTTCTTTAATATTTATTTATTCAGCTTCATCGGGTCTTAGATGTGGCATGCCAGATCTTCATTTCACCATGAGGGATCTTCTGTAGTTTTCAGACCAGGGATCGAGCCCGGGTCCCCACTGGGGACCTTGGCAAGGTGGATTCTTGCTTGGCAAGGTGGATTCTTAACCAGTGGATCACCAGGGAAGTCCCTCTTATCAACATTCTTGCATTTAAATTAAAATTGTTTTGAATATGATCAATTGACCCAGAAGATATAATAATTTTATGTGTCTAATAACCTAGATTCAAATATATGTGTGTGTGTATATGTGTGTGTGCTCAGTCGTGTTCAACTCTTTGGACCCCTCTGTCCATGGGATTTCCCAGGCAAGAACACTGGAGTGGGTTACCATTTCCTCCTCCAGGGGATCTTCCCAATCCAGGGATCAAACTCATGTCTCTTGTGTCTCCTGCCTAGGCAGGTGTATTCTTTACCACTGAACCACTCACGATTTGAGTCACCACCTGGGAGATTCAAATATATAAAGCAATAAATAAATAACAGACAAATCTATAAACACATTCAGTGATTTTGACCTATTTTCATAATTAGCAAACAGATAAAAATCAGCCAGGATATAGATTTGGACAAGCCAGATATCTCTTTGAAAAACAGCTTGGCATTATCTTTAAAACTCACAGATATGCAAACCCAGAACTCCCAATTTGCGAGGTACAACCTGCAGAGAAACGACACACGTGACTCATATGCAAAAATATTCATAATAGCGCTGCTCGTTGCCAACGGCCTTGTACAACAGCCAATCCCCATCCACAGTCAAATGAGTAAGTAACTAGGTTATACTCTCTAGAGAGAATCCTACATGGCAGTTGAACCAGAGGACTAAGTCTGCACAGAACAGCATGGGTGACTCTCGAAGCACGAATGCTGGGATAAAGGAACAGAGTATGACTCCACTCCTACACAGTTAAGAAAGTCAAAGCTCACGGGCCGTGCCTAAGATAGAGACGTGCGTGCTCACGCTGTAGCGGACGATCAAGCGTGCGGTCACTCTGAGGGCTCCGAGGTAGACTAGAGAGAGAGGCGCACGGGGGTCTCCTAGGTACTAAACTGTACGTATATTTGGGTTGGCCAGTAAGTTCATTTGGGTTTTCCTATTACCACCCGAATGGCCTCACTGGCCAACCTGATACTTTCATAGCAACTTCAGGTATGTTGGCTATTATTTAGCGGTAAAAGCAATATTTTTCAAACTTAAGAAAGCTGGAGAATCCCCGGGAGCTGTCCTGCCCGGAACAGCTCTGCCCTCCTCCTCTCTGCTCCTGATCCTCCCTGGCCCCACCCAGGCGACACCCAACACCACACCCCCCTCCCCCACTGCCGTCTCCCACCAGGACGGAGGTGGCCTTGGGTTGGGAGGCAAGGCCCAGCGGGTCTGGGTTCGGGCCCTGACCTACCTCCAGCTGAGAGAAAGGAATTCCTCACAGGGCCACGCTAGTCCATAAGGACCCACGTGGGGCTTCCTCCTTGTAAAAAGCACACATCTGCCTTCACCTTCCCTGTCTTGGATTTATCAAGGGCAAGAAAGGGCTACGTTGGAGCAAAACTCAAACATTTCGGATCTTCAACCTTTTGGCATTGTCTGTTCCCAAAGTCCAGTACCGAGGGGCAGAGGCAGAAATGACAGAAAATTAAAACCAGATGTCAAGCGCCTTCCACGCTTGCTTGGCAGAAGCACTTGGTCCCCAAGAGTGACCCCACTCAGGGTATTTCCTGTCCGCGATGGAGACCCAGTCAGTCCCAGAGGCTTCCAGAAATTCTTCTTTTTAATAGATTGTTGACACCTGTATATAAAATAGATTTCTATAAACAGAAATTTTCCAAAAGCTTTCCAACCGCAGGGCGTCTACTTAAAGCCTGAGAAATGTAAGCCTGGGGCTTATTTTCCCTCTACGTGGGAACCAGGCCCAGCAGCAGCCCCAGCGGCGCCGCCAAAAATGGGCAAGAGCGGCCGGGCGCACCTCCCGCCCCCTCGGCTGGCCGCGGAGACCGGGGACGGACGGAAAGCAGGCTTCGCTGCAGGCGTTCTCCCTTGTGATGAAAAAGTGCGCAGTCTCCACTCCCCGCCCCACCCGGCGCCCCCTGCCCCTCGCCGCTCCCACCCCTCCCCCCGCCAGGCGCCCTGGCCACTCCAGCACCCCTGTCCCTTCCCTAAGCTCCTGGCCCCCTCTCTCCTGCGTCCATCAGGCCACTGGTAGGGGGTCACTCCCTCCAACCCCACCTGCTCCTCTCTGCTGCCGCCCTGGGCGTCCTGCCTCCCTGTTGTCCTCCTCAGCAATTCTGCTCAGCTCTGTCTGGCCCATTTCTGGCTTTTTGCTTCCACTTTTAACCCCACCCTTCACCCCACGGGCTTCCCTGCTGGCCCAGACGGTCAAGAATCTGCCTGGGGATGCGGATGACCAGGATTTGATCCCTGGGTTGCAAAGATCCCCTGAAGGAGGACATGGCAACCCACTCCAGTATCCTTGCCCGGACAGTCCCACCGACAGAGGAGCCTGGTGGGCTACAGTCCATGGGGTCACAGAGTCCAGACATGACTGAGCGACAAGCACAGCACAGCACAGCACCCCCCCACACACACACAGCCCATGCCCTGGCCTCAATTATCCATACAGTAGCAGAGCATCCTTTTAAAATTGGAAATCAGGGACTTCTCTGGCAGTCCAGTGGTTAGGACCCTGCAGTTCCATGGCAAGAGGCACAGGTTTGACTCCCTGGTTGGGAACTAAGATCCCATGTGCCCTGCCCAGCCAAAAAAAAAAAAAAAAAAACCACCCTGGAAATCAGACCTACCCAGGCTCCTCCCCTACATGGCTTCCTTAATTTTCTGGATGAGGTCCAAAGCCAGGCCCCCACCCCCACCCCCGTGACATGGCCCTGCCTGTGTCTCTCCTCTCTCCTTAGTGCCCATCTTCCAACCTGCTCTCCAGATTCCTTCAAAACGTCCAGCTAAGTCCAGGCTGGGGGTCTTGCCTCTGGCCCCTCTGCTTCTCCAGTCTCCCCTTAAGATGTCCAGGTGGGTCCCGTCTGATTCCCTCTGCTCTCATGTCCTCTCATAACAGAGCCCTTCCCTGCCCCTGCCTCTTTACCGCATCCCGGGGTCTGCGCTCCGGTGCGGTCCACACATGTATGTGATATCAGAGGTATGTTTCACAGGCCTGTTTCCTGCTGGGGCCTACACTAGAAGGTACATTCTGTGCCAGGGACTTGTTAGTCTGAATCAGTTATGTCTTCATTCCCAGAGCTAGCAACACTGACATGTAGTAGGCTCTCGATAAGGACGTGGATGAACCAAGGATTTAAAAATTATATAAATACTTTCAACATTTTCTTTTACCTTAAAACACATACATGGTAATTTACTTGCCAATATTTTGACACAGGGTCAAAGTCCTTCTTTCCCCAGTCCTCACTGGGGAATCTTGCTGTCTTGGTTTTTGCATAAATCATACCCATAATGAATTATCTACAATTTCAGATTTTGTTTTCTTTAAAGGGGTTGGAGATCTTAAAGACTGTTGAAAAACAATTTCAGTATAGAATCCTTCTGTTCTTATTTTCCCCTGGTGTCCCCTACACCTAATTTAAAGCAAATATTGTTACCTTTATTGAATCTTTTCAAATCATTCAACTGAACTTTCAAAACTCATTATATTTGCATACATAATATTTAATTGACTGATGTAGTAGGTAATCAAAATTGTTAAGCACAATATCATGAACCTCAGGCATCACCTGGTTTAGGAAAAAACAAAGCTCCCTCAAAGGCATGCAGTTGGAGAGATTCCAGGTTCACTTGCACCTGCCAGCGAGTTTGCTCCAGTGAGACTTCGAGCGGAAGTGGAAGAATCCTTCTATAGAATCCGAGTACCTGACGCAAGCATGTGGCCATTGTGATGGAAACCAGTCTGGCGCCATGGGAGAGAATCAGAAAAGCAAACCGAGGGCAGCTAGATGTAGTGAAGGGGCTTCCCAGGTGGCTCAGTGGTAGAGAATCCACCTGCCAATGAAGGAGACTCAGGAGACGTGGGTTCAATCCCTAGGTCAGGAGGATCCCCTGGAGAAGGAAATGGCAACGTACTCCAGTACTCTTGCCTAGAAAATCCCATGGACAGAGGAGTCTGGCGGGCTACAGTCCGTGGGGTTGTAGAGTCATACATCGATGAGAACTGAGGATGCTCACACAAGGTTACCAGGAGGAGTAAATGAGATAGAATGTCAGGGGTCTGGTTCAGTAAATGTTAGTTCCCTTAGTCAACTCTTCAGTGGTCTGTGAGGAACCCTGTGTTTTCATAGCTGACTGTGTACTCAATCAAATTATGAATTCTCTGTATCAGCAAAGTGAATTTTAATAACATAGTAGTACTTCCCTGGAGCTGTCTGCACATTACCTACACTTGTCTCCTACATGCCGATGGGAAGGTTGGCCTCAACCGTGGGTGTCCTGTCCCCATGCTCGACTGCTCACTCACTGACACCCTCTTCCAAAGGCCCCCTCCTGGGGGCCCAGCCTGGTAGGCTCACACACACACACACACACACAGAGGCTCACACACACACACACACACACACACACACACACACACACTTGGCCATGGGAAGCCCAGCCTGGTAGGCTCACACACACACACACACACACACACACACAGGCTCACACACACACACACACAGGCTCTCTCACACACACACACACACACAGGCTCACACACACACACAGGCTCTCTCACACACACACACACACACACTTGGCCATGGGAAGTTTCCCCCCTTCCACCTTCTCAGATGTGTGGGCCTCAGAAGCTCCTGGGCTCTGGCCTGCCATCCCGCAACCCAGTTCAGGTGTAGGAGCAATCATGAGCTCTAAAAGCAAAGCCAAATGTTTATCATTCTTCAGGTAAAATTTTCACTACAGCTTTCAAGGAGATTTTCAAATCCTGCTTGGGAATGAGGAGGATGGAGTTTGAGGCCCAGATCTGTCCCTCTGGGGTGTGCACCTATACCTGTTTTCATTAGACCAGGGCCACCAGCCAGACAGAGCCCCCCACCTTCTCTGATGGATGGAACCCCAGTCACTGTGCGACACGGATGTGAGCCAGCTCTGCTGTTTTGACTCCCATTCTGGAGTCCATTTCTGAATGACCTGATAATTTGTCGTTTAGTTGCTCAGTTGTGTCTGACTCTTTGCGACCCCATAGACTGCAGCACGCCAGGCTTCCCTGTCCACCATCTCCCGGAGTTTGCTCAAATTCCTGTCCATTGAGTCCGTGATGACATCTAACCACCCCATCCTCTGTCGCTCCCTTCTCCTGCCCTCAGTCTTTCCCAGCATCAGGGTCTTTTCCAATGAGTTGGCTCTTTGAATCAGGTGGCCAAAGTATTGGAGCTTCAGCTTCAGCCCTTCCAATGGTCCATCTAGTCAAAGCTATGGTTTTTCCAGTAGTCATGTATGGATGTGAGAGCTGGACAATAAAGAAGGCTGAGTGCCGAGGAATTGATGATTCTGAATTGTGGTGCTGGAGAAGATTCTTGAAAGTCCTTTGGACAACAAGGAGATCAAACCAGTCAATCCTAAAGGAAATCAACCCTGACCATTGCTTAATTTGACTTTTCAACAGTGCTCCCATGAGGTCCACTCCAGACTGGCCGTGACCTTACAGAAACATAATCTAGAACTTCCAAAGGAGTCCTAACACAGGCCCTAAATGGATGATTAGAACCACCTGGGAGCCTTTGAGAATGAGCTTTCTCAATGCCAGCAAGTTGAGATTGTCCAGATTTGGAAATGACTTATCAGTAGAGTGGGACAATTTTTCTTGCTCTTGAAAGTTTTGCTTATTTAAAAACAATTTGGATAAATGAAGTGTTCATGAAGTTCAGCATCAGTTTCATTATAGACAAATCCTTGACAGCAAGGGAGTTAAGAAAGGAACCATTATAAAGGTGGATTATAAGCGGCTTACTTGGTAAGCCTGGTGGCTCAGATGGTAAAGAATCACCTGTAATGCAGGAGTCCGGAGTTTGATCCCTAGGTGGGGAAGATCCCTTGGAGAAGGGAATGGCTACCCACTTCAGTCTTTTTGCCTGGGAAATTCACGGACAGAGCAGCCTGCTGGGCTACGGTCCACGGGGTTGTAAAGAGAGTCAGACATGACTGAACACCTCATGTTTCACTACTATTTCACTTTCATATTAAGCGGCATATGACAAACAGTGTGAGCTTGTTTCTTCAGGAATCAGGTCCATAGTGGCTGCTTGAGAGAGAATTCCTAAGAGCACTGTAGAGCCCTCTTTAGTAACCAAGGGGTTAAGAGCTTGGCAGTGAACTTGTACCTAGATGACACCTTCCAGCTGAGTGACTTTGGAGAGAGTCCCTTAACCTTGGAGAGACCTAGTTTCGTTTTTTTGTAAAGAGAGGATATCATGACCTCTGAGACCCTGTCTTCAAGCCACCTTTTAAAAAAATGTAAAATGCTGAGTATAGAGCCTATCACACACTCAACTCAAAAATGATGGGTTATTTCAGCAGACCTGGAGAGCTTAAAAAATGCTTGATAGCTTATCATAAAGAACAGACCAATGAAGAAAGGTGGAGAGGGTTTCAAATAACTTACACACCAGATGACACAGGAAGGTGGAAAAGGGGAGGGGCAGTCATGGGTTTTCAGCAGTCTGTGAAACACTCTCTCGATACAGTGTCATTTACTCAAAGTTAAGTTCAGTATGTTACAGATGTTTATCTCTGGTCCCCAGGAGGCTGGCTCCCCTGCTACGGTGTTTAATTCTGAGAAGGCTCCTTCACGAAGGAGACTGGAATGAGAGTGCTGCCTGGCCAGACTTCCCAAGAACCATGGGGATCAAGAAAACAGCGATTTTTAAATCACTCAACAGAGGACCAGGCTTCGTCTCAAGTTCACGTGATCACTTTACAGGAGCAAGTAGGCCTGTGGAAAGGAGAGGGGGGTGTTAGGAACAGTGACTGCAAAGGTATCTTGCCCTCTAAGATTCTATGACACGATATTTAAATTTTAAAACAGGATTTGGGGAAAGACAACACCACTAAAGACGAATATATACCCAGTGCGTGCTAAATAAATGCAGGCAGAGATGGAATGCCGGTTTACGCTCATGGGATGCATTCTGGGAAAATCTCTTTGGGCGACCGGAGTAGTAAACTTTTTGAGGAAAAGTAGTAAGACAGTGCCCACAGTGTGTACTTCTAATTCGCAAATGCATTTTAAGGAGAAAAAAAAAACACACGAAACCCCACAGGCACAAATAGACCAACTTTAATAGATATTATTTTGTATTTATATAGCGCCTTCTTCAAGAACCTTAGATGCTTTACAGACACTGTATCTAATTAATCCCCACAACAACCCTGTGAGGTAGGTATTACTCCCATTTTACAAGATAGGGAGACTGAAGCACAGAGAGGTTAAGTGACTTGCCCAAGGTCACACAGTTAAATTCACTGAAGAGCCGGAACCTGGACGAGACTTAGCCTCCCGGCTCCCAGGTTAAATACCTCATGAGAGAAATCTTCAATGAAAAAGTAGCTTTAAAGAAAGTATCAAGAGTAGTATGTTATGGAAGTGAGGTCTCTCTACTGCCATCAAGGAAAGGAAAAACTCTACACGGATGGTTAGAGGCGACGAGACCCATATATTACACCCCCTCCCCTTCTCCCTTTGCCTAGAGTCTCAAGGCTCCTGCCTCCTGCCAGTACCGCTGCCGAGGCAGAAGCCGTGTGACTTATAAGTGAGGCTTAATTTAGAATATTTACTTTCAGTTACGATAATTCATAGAAATTCTTACTCCAACACACAGAGTACGGGACAGCCATCCCAACAAACATGTACACAGTTGGACAGCAATCAGCCACTGTGTACAACTGACAACCCACCACGTCAGGTCGCTTTCTAGACGCATCACTTTTCTTACTCTGTCTGCAGTTCTCCCCCCAGCCCTGAACCCTCTGTGTTTTTAAAGCATACTGTGTTTCGGAGAATCATACGTAGATGCAGCTGCACTTCAGAGGACAAAGTAAATAGAGAACCATCATGCTGTTGTCCTGCCCCTGATAGGTTGTCCTATTAAACAGGGTGTAGCTGTGAACAGTGTGCGACTACCGTGGAACTCAAGAAAAACGTGAGCACTTGCTTTCATAGAAAATTTAACCTTGGCGTCCACTTTACTGTATTTTTTTTTAATGCAAAATGTGAAGTTTACAAACACAACACAGTATCCCAACGCTGTACCTTTATGCAAATGACTTCATCTATCTTTCTTCTACATGCCGCGGCCCAATGCAAGTCAAAGCTGGTTCGGCCTCACTTTACTCCTCGTCTCTGGACTGAAAGCTGCAGACATTCAGCTTTAAATTACAAGACGATTTGGCTGAAGCCCTCAAAGCAAAAAAAATGTATGCACCTCCAGAGCTCTGACCTTGCCCACATTCTTGTGATTCTCTGAGCCACACTGGTAGATTGGGTAGGCCATGTAATTTGCACGAAACCATTCCAGCCAGGGGTAAGGCTTTAGAAACTGTTATCTGCAAAAGCAGTCTGTCAGAAGACATCATTTTCTCCTGGCACATTTGTTTTAACAGCCCAATTAGCTAAGTGACCCTGTTAAAGATCTATTCGTGGAACGAATAGGTGAAGTCATTTCCTGAGCTAAAAGATACAGATAATAAATGTTAATAATAGCAGCAGACAAAAACATTCTTTTTTGTTGCTTTTTTTTTTTTCAGATTCAACAGTATTAGTAAAATAAGTTTAGAAAATTACAGCAATTTAAAAAAAAAAAAAGAAAGATTACTGCCTGAAAAAGACTTGGATAAAGAACATCTAAGACCTGATTGCTATTATCTTGAATATATATTCAATTATTTTCTGTAAGTTACATTTGGCCACTGTCAGACAACTTACTGATGTATAAGGAAGTGTCAACTGCAATGGTTTACATACATCTTACATCACGCATGTCACTTCTTGAAACTCCCAACAGAATGAAGTCTTTACAAACACAAAGTTAAATTTCTGAACACTCTTCCAGTAAGATATGTAAAGGTGGAGGGGGGGGAAAGGACTTGCTTTCAAAGTACTCCTGGTTGACCTGATTAATGCACTCCTCACAGGGTCTGTCAGCTCCCCAGGAAGGCTGGGGCTGGGATGGTCACTTCTTTCCAGGATAAAGAACATCTGAAAATAATTTAACTGCTGTGACATGAGTTTTCCAAACGTGGCCTCAGCCTGCAACAGAGTACTGAAGAACCTTTAAGGCTAGCACACCACTACCGCACCAGGATTTCTTCCATCGTTCCACAAAAATAGGGAATTTTTTTATTTTTTAAAAATTTTACTGAAATTAAAGCTGAATAAAACTTACAACTAGGAACAAATATTTAGAGCCAGAGATATCAGTTCCTCCTGGAAAAAGAATAATTTACCTTCTCTCACTGCAATTTTTCTTAGGGTAACTTATGATTTTAAATAGTTTAAAAAGTCACCTTAAAAAGAAACAAACAGAAGAATTCATTAAACTGACAAAAACTAATAAAAATATGCTCAAATTTACCGACAGAATCATGGGCACTTCATACAATACTTAGACTCTACCAGTTTTAAGTAAAATAAATAAGGAAAAAAATTATAATTACAAAGCCAGTCTTTCCCCTTGGGGAAACAAAAAGCCACTTTTGACCAATTGTTCCCTAGATATACATATACTGTATATGATTATAAGCTTCTTCAGAGAAGCAAACGTATTCGCCTTCCTGACACTGGATTCTAGCATCTGTTAAGTCTCTTTATATCAGGAAGGTGACTGCAAGTGTTGGGCCCAAAAAGCATTTCTGGTTTACGCTCAAAAAGACTACCCAGTGTCCTCTCTCTCTGTGTCCAACCCAGGCGCGCGCGGGCAGCGTGCTCAGCATCACCTCCTGCCATCGTCAGTATAACCTCGCACAGACTCCCGTTCTCTCTGCTGCACCCCCAAGGAGCTCAATCACTACTGGTGCAATGAAGGAAGAGAAAATGCATGTAGGTTACTGGAAGGCTGTTGTAAATTACAAGAGGAGCTGGTATCTCTGATTTCACCGCCTTGTGCGGAACTGCACAGACAGCATGAGACCTGAGCGAATCAATCAACTACCAGGATAGGAAGAGCGTGTCAACCCACAGTCTTTGCTTTATTGTGTGCAAAAGTGTGCTGCTGCCCCCCTGAGCTCCCTGCAGTTCTCTTTTCTTGGAAGAATCGGTGCTTGATCCTTTCCCAAATAACCAGAGAAGAAATGAGGCAGAAAGTCTCTCTTCATCGCGGTTCCCTCAGTCCCGGGACTGATAGAAAAGGATGTAGCCAGACTCAGAGTTCTTCGAGATATCTGATGTTAACCCGTAGAATTCTTCAATAGCTTGTGCATCTATCTTCTGCAAGGGAAAAAAAAGAAACATCGGTACAAAAATGAGCTCTTTGGACTGCTGGAATCCAGTAAAAGCATCAACCTTTCGTAGGATAATGTCTTTCATTTTCTCATTTGTAAAACAGCTCTGCACAATCAGAACAGCTTGGACGATGCCTAGTATTGGTGAGAACGTGGAACAAATGGAACTCTCATTCACAGCTGGGAGTGCAAAACGGCACCAGACTCAGACAAAATGCTTTTATCATCTTCTAAGCCTGAATATACCCTGTGACCCAGCAATTCTGTTCCTAGGTACAGGCCGAACTATAAGAAATAACTAATCGTCAACCATTTGGGATCTATGAACATGGCAATTTCATAAGGTCCAATCTAATATATGCTCAAGAAAAAAATGAGTGTATATGACCAGTGAAAGACTTGTATGAGGGTAACCAAGGCAGTTTTATTTTAATAGTTATTAATGGACAAAAAGCAAAGTTTCTAACATGGTATATTTGTACAATGGAAAATTAGATAGCAATTAAAAAGAAAAGGACTACTACTGCAGGTAACAAGAGTGAACTGCATAAATAATAATGAGTGAAAAAAGACAGCAAAGAATGGACATCATACTGGATGAGTCCACTTGTATTCAAACATAGACAAAATTAACCCCAGTAAGATAATAAAATGAGAAACAGTGGGTTCCAGGAAATGGTGGATGGGGGGAGGAAAGCTGTAGGTACTAAAGGGGAAAAGGAATGAGAGCTTGTCGGGGTATTGAAATACACTACTTCTTGATCAGATGGCACTTACGTGTGTGCACTCGTGTGTGCGTGTTCACATGTAACACTTTAAACTGTTGCTTAAAATCTGCATACTTAACTGTGTCTTTTAGCTCAATAAATTATTTTTTTAATAGTGTAAGTTACTTTTCTTAACTAACGCTGTGGTTCAAAGATCTCCCTTGTTTTATTCTAAACATTTTCAAAGCTAGCTGACTGTTCAGCAGCACTGGAACTGGATATTAGGGAGTGAGAAGTAGGAATTCGATGACAACCTGAAGACCTGTCATACACAATGAGAAGCTAGAAGGAAAAAGTCACAAGCAAGATACACACATAACTTTAAAGGAAAACAAGAAATCAGGAAACTACTTACTTCTACAATGTCGTCATCAAACAACAACCAAAAATCATGACTCTTAACTATTGCAATATAATGGCCTCGATTGGGACCACTAAAACAAAGAGAAATAAAAGTTAACTTTATACAAAGTTTATTAATATTACTCTTCTATGTCCTAAATTCCATGTTCTATAAAGGAGAAAAACTGAAACAGATAAAAATGTTCCTTACCTATTCTTTCCCCCCAAGAGATCAAGCTACATTGATCTGAACTGTCATTCAATTTTAAAATAATTTGTACTCTACTCTGAGAGATATAACCAATATTCTATTTTTATAAAGCTATATTATTAAAATTCTTTGTTGCATTTTAAAATTATTATTTGTGAAGTAACGTTCAAATTTGATTCTGCAAGAGACTTACATAAAACTTTCTAGCATTTTTGTGGGGCAGGAGAGGCCAGAACACACTGAATTAAACTATCGAACAATGTATGTAGAATTATTTCTGAGTCTTAACCCTTGGCAATAGTTTTCCTTGAGGAAAAATTCTACATTATGCTTGAAAAAGATATTGAAACCTTGGATCTGCAATCAAGCTCCAACTTCATAAACTTCTCTAAACAAATAACTTATTTTTAGTATTATTAGCGATAGTTTTAAGCATTTAATTCTTAGCAACATGTAATTATTATAAATGCCTCTGCATTTCATTTTAAATAAATCTGGGATACAGAAATCTAGAAAAATGTAAAAATAAAGGTGGGTTGTTTTTTAATCGGCCATGCGGCATGGCTTGTGGGATCTTCGTTCCCCAACCAGAGACTGAACTCGTGTCCCCTGCAGTGGAAGCATAGAGTCCCAACCATCAGACCACCAGCAAACTCCCTAAAAGAAATTCTTTTTAAAGAACATATCAAAGATTTTTTTAACTGCTCCCAGTTACTTAAGTGTGACTCACCAGAAAAGCTTATATAATTTTTAATTAAATTACAATTCTACATTATATTATAGACCTTGAAAAAATTCTTAACACAAATTATCCTTTATGATTCTGAATACTATTTTAAAAGCAGCAACCTCAGATCTAAGAATAAGCTGCCTTACAATTTCTTTAGATCTTTGATCCCGTAGTTAAAATGAGTATCTTTGGTGACAAGAGTACTTTTTCCCTGCAGAAGAAAACATCTTCAACTTAAAAACAAATTTTAATGCTACCAAAAACCTCCAGTCTGATCATTACATCAGAGTTCTGTAAGTTATCTGATACTGTTTTCCTCAGTTCAGGTGTCCTTAATTACTTTAGAAACAGAATGCTCCAAAAATGGAAAAGCAAGATTACTGCTGAGGATAAATGACAGGAAACAGGCTGACACAGACCATGGAGGTTAAAAAGACTGTGACAGACGTGGACCCCACCTCCCAGCTATCTTGACATATTCTGAGCAGAAAGGTGGGAGGGAGGGACAGCTAACAAGAAGCTGGGATATAATTCGTTGTTAGTATAATTCGTTGTTAGTACAAGTTTCCAAACACCAGGGGAAAAGGAGGAGTGTCCTGTTTTAAAATTATTACAAGAAGGAAATGTCTTGGTGGTGCAGTGGTTAGGACTCACACTTTCACTGGCTAGGCCCTGGTTCAGTCCTTGGTGAGGGAATTAAGATCCCACAAGCTGCACGGTACAGCCAAAAAACATACATATATATAAAATAAAATTAATACAGGAAATTATAAACAGTCAATGAAGACTATGTTCCAAATATAAATGTTGATTATGCAATGCTCTTGTGGTCTGAGAATTTTTTTGAGCTATTTTATAAATTAAGGGCTATAGATGAGATAGTACATTAAATTAGCAAATCGGAAAGACACACACACAGAGTTGCAAAATCGGAAAACTTAACTTTGAAGGTTATCTCCAAAGCCTTCTAAAAGTGTTTTTCACAATTATTAACATGATGAACATATCCAACTAGTCTGAGATTTATTTATTTTGTAAAACCTCTTTAAGCAGCATTTTTTTTTTTTTACCAACAACCAAGAAAAAACGAAAAAGAAAACTAACAGGACTTAAAAGTTCTTAGAGTAATATTTAGATCGTGGTGGTGGTTTAGTCACTAAATCATGTCTGACTCTTTGCGACCCCGTGGACTGTAGCCCACCAGGCTCCTCAGTCCATGGGATTCTCCAGGCAAGAACGCTGGAGTGGGTTGCCATTCCCTTCCCCCAGGGGACCTTCCCAACCTAGGAACTGAACCCAGGTCTCCTGCACTGCAGGCGATTCTTTACCAACTGAGCTACGAGGGAAGCCCCTATTTAGATAATAAGAACAAATATCCAATCCAAGCAATAACACACTATTTTAACATATAAAAGCTTTAAGTAGGAGATGGTGAAATGGATCTGGAATACTCATTCTGAAATGAACTCATCTCGGTCCTAAAGCACCGGGGGCACAGAATTTCTGACAGGCCCGCCTCTGAGCAGCTCTGGGGTGTCCTGCGCGCGCTGCCCAGCCCTGAGCCCCCTGCCGGCGTGGCCACGCCCGTTACCTTCCACAGTGAACCACGACGGCCACGAGGTCATACATTCTGTCAGGATTGGTCGCATCGCCTGAAGTGTTGAACAGACGGAGTTCTAAAGGAAAAACTACCCGGTAAGAAAGTTTTGTGTATCGATGAAGTTGATCCATATACTTAAATCTTTTCAGATGCAGAGCTAGAATCATGGGCAGCTTTTTCACTTTCATCCTGTCAGAATAAACATGAAGACAGAATTTCGTAACAGACATTCACCATGTCCTTAAAAGAACTATCAAACTGTAGGATTCAATTAACCGTTGACGGTCAGTTTTATTAGCCCAGCACTGCCCACTTCAGCATATTTCTACCTGTGCCTTTTTTAAGCTTTTTATTGTGTTGAGATAGAGCTGATTAATAATGCTGTGATGGTTTGAGGTGAACAGCGATCTCCTGTGACTCTTACATCAGCGGAGCAACATCCTGAGAGTCTTAAGACGGCCCCCGGCCCCCCATCCTCTCCAAATCACATAACGTGACGTGGAACTCCATGTGGCTCCCAAACAGAGGTTCAGCCCTTTATTTTAAGAACTCTGTACTCCTGAAATAGAGGTCCCTTATGACAAGGCTGACTGCAGGTGATGCCTGTGTCTGGTGGAGGAAAAACCAGTTCCTAAGAGCTGCTGTGAGCAGAGACTGAAATCCATTTGTTCTCATCTATGTAAGTCAGGAACAGACTGGGAACAGGAGAGAGAGAGAGAGAGAGAAGAGCAATGAAGACCAGCTACGCAGGGCGTTTCACAGAGACAGGATACAGCTCCTTACTAACAGCTCTGACAGTGTGGATCCCGGAAAGGCAATAAAATAACCAGGAAACACGGGAGTGAGGTTTCTAAGTGTGAAGCCCAGGCCTCCTCATCCTCAACAATCCTGAAGACCCCCTCCACGCCATCTCTGCTCCCCCACGTCACCGCACGGCAGCCTCTTCTTACAAAACTCAGCACCAACGCTTTCCCTTCCGACAGAAACAGCCGTTCTCCCTGGTCTTCCATCAGCACTTTATAGACTCACTCTGTCTCGGTACAGTTTGCTACACTACAAAATACGGAGATAGCTGTGGTCTCTCTCTTCATCTAGGGTCTGGACTCTGGGCAGACAGAAACCATCTCTTTCATCATATTTCTCCACCACCCAGTAATATGCCTGGCACACAGCAGGTACTTCACAAACAGAGCAGGACTGAATTCTGTATGTGTTCAGTGAAGCAAAGCACTTTTCATAATTAAAAAAAAAAATTTACTAAGCCTCTGCCTCTAATAAAGAGGAAAAAAAATCATTTTATAGCCTTATTAAAAATCTGCATTCTACAGATCTGTAGTGTAGAGGAGCAGCTGATTATCCCAGAAATATTTACTAACCTGGCCAATGGAAAACATTAGTGAAAATAAATGTAAAAACCTAATCCCTCCTGGAAAACCAGCCAGCCACAGGAATTAACAGTCTTTATGCCCTTTTCCTCAATAATTCCATTTCTAGAAATGAAATACATAACCTCAAATACAATATTCCTGAGCCTTCACTAAGACTGAGAAACAGGGGTATTTACAATCTCAAAATACCTCCACACAAAATGCATGTAAGTTACAACTAGGGGGAAAACACAGCTTAACAGCTTGACGCTGGGAGAGAGCACCTCAGTCAAATGACCACAGAGAACGGCAGAGGTTACAGGACAAACAGAGCAGGCCCCAGACCGCCCTGGGAAAAGCTGGCTGCGGGGCTGACCCTCAGCTGGCATCTGGGAACTCGATCTGGGGGTGCTCCTGCTGTTCCCTAGCTGGTAAGCGGGTCTCTATGTGCCTGAACTTGTGCAGATCATATGGTTTATGCTGAACACCTGCTTCCCTTCCAGGAGTTTTGGTACACGCCTGATGGCTTGGTGGGTGAAGAATCCTCTTGCGATAAATTAGACATGAGACTCAGGTTTGATCCCTGGGTCAGGAAGATCACCTGGAGGACAAAAATGGCAACCCACTCCAGTATTCCTGCCTAGAGAACCCCACAGACAGACGAGCCTGGCGGACTGTGGTCCATGGGGCCGTAACAAGTTGGACACTGAGTGACTGAGCGTGTATGCACACACACAGGCAGGGAATGCCTAGGTGACCTGCCCCCAGTAAATCTCGGGCATCGCACTGAGTTGGTGATGAGCTTCTCTGGGAGACAACACTGTCACATTCGATGCTGGAGAAACAAGTGTGTCCATGTGACTGACTCCATGAGGACAGGACACTTGGAAGCTGGCCTGGCTTCCCCTTTGCTGATCGGACCTATCACCATTCCCTCTGACAAACCTTAGCTGTGATTGGACTCTAGACGCTGAGTCCTGCGAGTCCTTCTAGGGAAGCATTAGACCCAGGAGTGGTCCTGGGGGCCCCAACACATGACACGTGTCAAAATCGTGTACCATTTAAAAAGAACACAGCCTCACCTCTGTGTGATTCGTGCCCAGAATTACATAATCTGAACCTCATCACAGGAAAACATGAGATGGACCCAAAGGAGGACATTCTGTGCAACAACTAACCTGTAAATTTTAAGTGTCAAGAGAGTGAAAGTCAAGCAAAGACTAATAAGGAACTGTTCCTGATTTAAAAAGATGACAGAGACACGAAAGCTAAATGCAACGTGTGCTTCTGGACTGGATCTTTTTTTGCTACAAAGGACATTACTGGGACATCTGGTGATGCCATCTACGGCGACAGTAACATGTCAGCGCCGCTCTCCTGACGTGGACGGACGTGGCACAGGGGAGACCTCCTTGCTGGCAGGACACCGCTACCGAAGTCTCAGAACTGTGGGGCGTCACTGCAGGGACCCACTCTCAAATGGTTTATGAAAAAGCACTCTTGGTATACTGTTCACAAGGCTTTGAGGGTGGCTGCTTCAAAATAAAAAGTAAAATAATCAGGGTGATGATGAGTCTATTTTCTGATACAAGAATATGGTCTTCATGGTGACAGGTTGAGAGAAGGCATGAATCCTACGGAGGAACAGTGGAGACTGGGGTGGGTGTGAGGAAAGCACTTTTCCCCTCTTCCTTACTCACCAAAAGAGAGCTTACACAACGAGGAAAGCTTCAACACAGAATCCTCTCGCTGTACTGGCTTATGGTGATTAAACCCTCACCAAGTGAGGACAGTCACTCAAGGCAGCACAGAGCTGGGCACTGTTTGCCTGGTAGCCACCTAATGTGTCTGTCTAGTAATTACCTAATGAGTCTTTACAGTTGGTGATAAAATGAAGGATGATTACTCATTGCAGACTGCTAGAGGTCACTTTTGGCTAGAGCATGCACTGGCCAAAGAATCACTATGAATTTCAGAAAACACTAGATTACCGTTTGTGTGCTTCCTGTTTGCTGCGACATTCTTCACAGTAATATTTGTATTCACTGCATAAAGTTTCTGTGTTGCTAAAACCCCTGTGTAAAATTCAAAACAAATTAGTTTCGCCTATACCAGAAAATGATGTATTCATTTAAAGATATGCTAAAAACCAAAGATAATCATTAACTGTCAAAATAAATAATTCTTCGCTTACCTTAAGCAGTGAGTAATTGATGTGTTTTGTTCCACGTCAACAGAAAGGTCTAAAAAATCTTCATCTTTGCTGCTTATCTGTAAAAATAAGAGAATTAGTTTTGATTTCTTTAAGTATCAGCAAATCACTGCTCTAAGATGATAGAATTAAATGTGGGTTATTATTAGTATTATTAAATATATAAAGAACATTTTCCCCCAAGTTGAAAAGACACTACTTGAGTCATGCAAGTTTACAAAGGCTGCTGAATCAATACTCTTCATTATATTTAGAGGAAAACACCAAAGTGCACCTATGGCTGCTCTCCTTACTAGCAAAGGCTGGTGTGATGTGAAATCCCATCACTTCCCTGAATCCTGGTATTGGGGGTGGTTTAGTCACTCAGTCGTAGCCCACTCTTTCAACTCCATGGACTGTAGCCCACCAGGCTCCTGTGTCCATGGTGTAAAGCATAAGACAAACTATGTCATATATAGTAATTCTTAAAAAACATAGGACAAGGTTGAATGAGGATGGCTGGTAAAGGACATGATCTCTGTACTGTTTAATTATTTAAGAAAAAAATTTACCATTTAAGAAAAAGTACTAGCCCAACATGCCAAACTGAGACTCCACTTATGACCTTCTTTCATTTCTCCTCTGAATATAACCATGTTCTGTTTGAATTATGAATAAATTATCTATAATGATCTAAAGTTACTACTTATTCAGTGAACTGGAACAGGACACATCACTCATGCTGGCTGCCTCCCTCGACAGGATGCAGCAGGAGGGACGTCAGACTCGGTCCCCAGGACCACCGCCCCACCACCACCACACGACTCTACACGCACAGATGGTCTGCGATGACTTTTTCGATACAGCACCAAAACCATTTAAAGAAAATCAAAAGTATTTCCACGAAGGAGAAACAAACAAACTGGACTTTAAACAACTAGAAAACAAACAACTTGATTTGAAAAATGGGCCAAAGACTAGTACTGATACCTCACCAAAAAGATATATAGATGGCAAACGGGTGTGTGAAAAGATGTTCCACGTTCTATGCCATCAGAGAAATGCAGATTAAAACAACGAGACAACACTACATGCCTATTAGAACAGCCAAAATCCAACACACTGACGTCAGCATGTGCTGAGCAGGACGTGGAGCAACAGGAACTCTCCCTCATGGCTGGTGGGAATGCGAATGGTACAGTCACTCTGCAGTTCCTCCAAAACTAAACGTACTCTTCCTGCCACATGATCTAGCAACTGCACCCCTGGTCACTGACCGAGGCGCTGAAAACTTACATCCACACAAAATCCTGCACGTGCGTGTTCAGAGCAGCTTTATTCATAATTACCAAAACCTCGAAGCAACCGAGATGTCCTTCAGTAGGTGAATGGATACACTCTGGTCTATCCAGACAACCAAATGTAATTCAGCAATAAAAAGAAATGAGCTACCAAGCTGTGAAACCACGGGTGGGAACCTTAAATACGTCCTACTGAGTGCAGGGAGCCAATCTGAAAAGGCCACGTACTCTACGATTCCAACCACGTGGCATCTGGAAAGGGCAAACGATGGAGGCGGTAAAGTGACCAGTGGCCGCCAGGGGCCGGGGGAGGAGGGAGGCACAAATCCATGGGGCACAGAGGGCTGTCAGAGCAGCGACACCCTGTATGCCACTGCAGCCACTACACGGCCCTCCTGTTCAACGTGAAGCCTCAACAGTCCAAACTGCTTCGAGGGTTGCTCTGCCAGCTCAGGGTTCAGCCAACAGGCTGAGAGGCTCGTCGGTCACAGGCACCACAACTCTCAAACTCATCTTCAAAGAACTTTTAACACAATGGGTTAGATGTGCTCCATACAACATTCTGTGATATACTCACGGTTTCACAAGTAAGACATCTGGTTTCATTAGTCAGTGTTCCCTGAAAGATCTCATGAACCCATGTTGGGTCTGGTGTGCTGTTATTCTCACTGTCAATGTTACCATTAGGCAAACGACCATTTTGTTTCTCCTGCTTTCTCTCTTCTTGTAAAATATCAGCAATGGTATTTAGTAGGTAATTTAGGAATTCGTGGGCATCTTGCTGCATGTAGTTGTCAAAGAGCTCTAAAAATAAGAATACATAGAGAATTATTTCAGAACAAATAACTTCATTAAAAAACTAAATTAAAAAAAGAATATCTAACATTCTATCAGAACTACGTAAAATGTCTGGGACTGTTAGTAACGGATAAGAAACAGGTATCTTTCACATACACAAACTGTGACTCAAATTTGGTGAAAATTAAGTTATGATGAATAAAAATCTTCTAAAAAATACTAACTGATCAACAAAGAGAAAACCTGGTCTCATACATAACATATTGAGGTGGTAAGAAACAACTGCTTTTTATCAGTTCACTTAACCTATCATCCCATAAATACTACAAAAAGGCAAAATGGTTGTCTGATGAGGCCTTACAAATAGCTGTGAAAAGAAGAGAAGCGAAAGGCAAAGGAAAAAAGGAAAGATATATCCATTTGAATGCAGAGTTCCAAAGAATAGCAAGGAGTGATAAGAAAGCCTTCCTCAGTGATCAATGCAAAGAAATAGAGGAAAACAACAGAATGGGAAAGACTACAGATCTCTCCAAGAAAATTAGAGATACCAAGGGAACATTTCATGTAAAGATGGGCACAATAAAAGACAGAAATGGTATAGATCTAACAGAAGCAGAAGATATTAAGAAGAAGTGGCAAGAATACAGAGAACTATACAAAAAAGATCTTCATGACCCAGATAATCACGATGGTGTGATCACTTACCTAGAGCAAGCCATCCTGGAACACGAAGTCAAGGGGTCCTTAGAAGGCATCACGACAAAAAAAAGCTACTAGAGGTGATGGAATTCCTCCATCATTTCTCTCATGTGAAACTGAGCTATTTCAAATCCTAAAAGATGATGCTGTGAAAGTGCTGCACTCAATATGTCAGCAAATTTGGAAAACTCAGCAGTGGCCACAGGACTGGAAAAGGGCAGTTTTCATTCTAATCTCAAAGAAAGGCAATGCCAAAGAATGCTCAAACTACTGCACAACTGCATTCATCTCATACGCCAGTAAAGTAATGTTCAAAATTCTCCAAGGCAGGCTTCAACAGTGAACTGTGAATTTCCAGATGCTCAAGCTGGATTTAGAAAAGGCAGAAGAACCAGAGGTCAAACTGCCAACATCCACTGGATCATCGAAAAAGCAAGAGAATTCCAGAAAAACATCTACTTTTGCTTTATTGACTATGCCAAAGCCTTTGACTGTGTAGATCACAACAAACTGTGGAAAATTCTTAAAGAGATGGGAATAGCAGACCACCTGACCTGCCTCCTGAGAAATCTGTATGCAGGTCAGGAAGCAACAGTTAGAACTGGACATGGAACAACAGACTGGTTCCAAATCAGGAAAAGGAGTATGTCAAGGCTGTATATTGTCACCTTGCTTATTTAACTTATATACAGAGTATCTCATGCGAAAGCTGAGCTGGATGAAGCATAAGCTGGAATCAAGACTGCTGGGAGAAATATCAATAATCTCAGATATGCAGATGACACCACCCTCATGGCAGAAAGCAAAGAAAAACTAAAGAGCCTCTTGAAAGTTAAAGAGGAGAGTGAAAAAGTTGGCTTAAAGCTCAACATTCAGAAAACTAAGATCGTGGCATCTGGTCCCATCACTTCATGGCAAATAGATGAGGAAACAGTGGAAACAGTGAGAGACTTTATTTTTTTGGGCTCCAAAATCACTGCAGATGGTGACTGCAGCCATGAAATTGAAAGATTCCTGCTCCCTGATGACCAACCTAGACAGCATATTGAAAAGCAGACATTATTTTGCCAACAAAGGTCCGTGTAGTCAAGACTATGTTTTTTCCAGTAGTCATGTATGGATATGACAGTTGGACTATCAAGAAAGCTGCATGCAGAAGAATTGATGCTTTTGAACTGTGGTGTTGGAGAAGACTCTTGAGAGTCCCTTGGACTGCAAGGAGATCCAACTAGTCCGTCTTAAAGGAAATTAGTCCTAAATAATCACTGGAAGGACTGATGCTGAAGCTGAAACTCCAATACTTTGGCCACCTGATTCAAAGAACTGACTCGTTTGAAAAGACCCTGATGCTGGGAAACATTGAAGGTGGGAGGAGAAGGGGACGATAGAGGATGAGATAGTTGGATGGCATCACCGACTCAATGGACACGAGTTTGAGTAAGCTCCGGGAGTTGGTGATGGACAGGGAGGCCTGGTGAGCTGCAGTCCATGGGGTCACAAAGAGTCGGACACGACTGAGTGATTGAACTGAACAGATGAATATTACAACAGGGCAAGTTTTAAAGCAGAAAGTGGACAACCTCTTGACAGTGCCAGGGCAAATGAATATGAACCACAGAGGAAGCCCTGAACATGGTAAATCACCCTCTGACTGAGTCGGGTGAGGCCTGGAACCTGCACTTCTCTAAGCTCCTCCGGGTGATTCTGCTGTGCAGTCAGGTTTAGGGAACAAAGGCATCATAGAAAATCTCTTTAATCCAGAGAATCTCTAAGGGCCTTTCCAAACATGAGACCTATAACTCCATGGAACGTCCCCCCATAGCTACTCCAATGAGTCGCTGTCACAGCAACACTAAGCGCTTGACCTGTGCTCGCATCACGTGCTCTGAGCCTGGAGAGGAAGACCTTCCAGGGCAGGGCGTCATGCCATCTTCTAACAACCCTGTGACACCACTATCAGCAGTATTTAACAAGTGAGGAAATGGGAGAGCGCAGTAAAGACACTGCCAGGAGTCAGCAGGACCAGGACTCAAGCCAGGCGGTCCGGCCCCACCCAGGGGACTCGGACAGCCAGGCCGCCTGGCCACACAGGCGTCCGCACCCAGCCAACAAGACACACTCAGACCACCACCCAGTCAGGAAGCTTCACCTCCAGAGCTTATATACGTTCAGGAAGTTTACGGTTTACATTTTCAAAATGATAGAACAGAAACCGATTAGAAAATCAAGGGAAAGCCTCCCTAAGACACAAGGAATTTAAAAATTACATTTTAGAAGCGCCGCAGATTTGACCACATAAGACTCAGTTCTACACATCAGAAATCATTTAAGAAGTTTAAGATGGTGAAAGCCTGGAAGGTATCAACATCTTCAACATAAAAAGAATTTATACAAAAGACAAAGTCAGCAAAAGACTTGAAATCCACAACTTACAGAAACAAAATTTTAAAGGTGAAATGAAATACATGAAAAAAAGGTTCAACCCCATGGTAAACCAAATAGGTCATTTGACATTTCTTGAATGAATGAATGGACTGACCACAGACACTGAAACAGTGAAGGTGGCAGAAGAAGAACAAACTTGGCCCCCAACGGCAGTGTGAACGACGCACATTGCTACGAGCCAGCTGTGCTGACTTCAAGCCACCTTAGCAGAGGTGGCCCTCTGCATAGGTGAAAACCCACGTAAGACCACAGTCAGCCCCTTGTATGTGCGGATCTTCCGCACCTGTGGGTTTGAGCCACCACAGATGACGCAGAGCTGTAGTACTGATTACTGAAAAAACCCCTTGTATAAGTGGACCCACGCAGTACAAACCCGTGCTGTCCAAAGTTCAAGTGTACGTGAGCTTTCTACCAGGACAAAAATTGTTAAGTGTCCTACCAACACAGACCAAAAAAAAAAAAAAAAACCAACTCTCCGAGAAGACCTGAATCAGTCTTATTCTAATAGAGTTGTACTTGGCTTTCTCACAAACAGAAGATACTCGACACATCTAGAATTTAAGACAGTAAGTAGGCTTAGCTTGAATCAAGGAAATACCAAAAGGACGTGCTTTTGTGAGCAATTAATCTATATTTGTATATGGAGAAAATAAACAAAACATTTAATGTGGTTATCAGAGTAAAAAAACAGTAAATTAGCATATTCCAACACCTTCATGTTTTAGGAAATTCAGTATGACCCATGCTTCTCGCAATTCACATGACAATGAACAGTGTCAACTGAGTTAAGGGCAGGACTCTCCACTAATAACCAACCTTAGAGACTTCTCAGATCATATTTCTATGGGCATCATTATATTCAACAGATAACAAATGAAACTAAAAATAACACCCAATTTTCTTTCTACAGTGACTGCTTTTTTGTTTGTTTTTTCCAAACAAACAAGCAAAAAGAACTCCAAGCCTTTCTCAAGTCCATCTGAACCTCCAGAGGTGGCTCACCACCCTGGACAGACGCTGGGCTCAGACGTCAGGGAGGACGAGGGTCTGACAGGTCACCTGAACATCCCTGAGTGCCAGTGACATCATGTCAATGAGGAAGTAGTGACTAATGATAGGCTTGCTAGGGAAATCAACTGAAAACTATCTGAAGGGAGAAAAGGGAATTGGGGGTATAACCAGTAACTGTTTTTAAAAGGGGGGGGGGTGGGATAGAGGGGTGGAGTTAAAATCATATATCCTAAGCCAAAAAGTTTCATTTATTGTGCTGGCGCTTTCCTTTGCCTGGGGTGTGACTCCTGGCAAGTCTTTTAGCTTCCTTTTTTTTTCATGGCTAAGGTGGGGAAAATATAATGACCTCTCATCGGGTTATCGTAAGGATCAAATGAGTTAATACTCATGAAAAGCATTACCAAAAACACCAAATGAACAGTAATTGGAAAAAAAAAATCAACAAAAAAACTGCAGAAGACCCCACAACTTTTCTTTTTTCAACATTTGGCTACACTGGGTCTCAGCTGTAGCATGCAGGATCTAGTTCCCTGATCAGGGATCAAACCCAGCCACCTCCAACCTTCCGCCCCCGACCCACATTGGGAGCCTGGAGTCTTAGCCACCGGACCACCAGGGAAGTGTCCCCCAGCAACTTTCCTTGATCAAAGAGCCAAGCAAGCAAAAAAAGAGAAGTGACGATTTTTCACTTCTGGGCGTACAGAATTTAATCTCCATACAGCACACTTCAGACGGCAGCCACCCCTCACAGGGACCTGAGTGCCTGGGTCCCCACTGAGCCGGCTGGTGCTGCCTGTGGCTTCTCAGAGGCCGCCACACCACTGGGTGTGAGGACGCCCAGCTGACACTTGCTACATCCGGCCGTCCCGTCACCTCAGCAGCAGGCTGAGGAGCAGAAGAGTTATTTACCATTTTCTTTCCGCAATCTCGTTATGAACTTCTTAGGAGGTATGACTCCAACCTTCTTCTTCTGGGTGGCGATGCTGTGGAAGAGGTCTGCTAAGCATGTGAGAAGGCTCTCCTTCTTCCGGGGCTGACTCTTGTACGCGAGAACTTTTTCCCGAAACGGACGACAGAAGTAAAGTGCCTGAAGAACTGAATTGCAGTAGCAGGTATTCCCAAACTAGAACAGAAAAAGAAAAAGAAAAAAACTTAAAACTTTAAAACTTGTTAAAATTGGGGGTAAAACAATTTCCAGAAGAATTTCCAAGCCTAGAGTTGTTGAGAGAAGACAAAGAGCAAGATAGGGAATATTTATGATCCTCATAAATTATAAGGTACCTGAGGGTAGAACTGTGGTATTGGAGAAGATTCTTGAGAGTCCCTTGGACTGCAAGGCGATCCAACCAGTCCATCCTAAAGGAAATCAGTCCTGGATAGTCACTGGAAGGACTGATGCTGAAGCTGAAACTCCCAATACTTTGGCCACCTGATGTGAAGAACTGACTCACTGGAAAAGACCCTGATGCTGGGAAAGATTGAAGGTGGGAGGAGAAGGGGACAACAGAGGATGAGATGGTTGGATGGCATCACCGACTCAACGCACATGAGTTTGAGTAAACTCCGAGAGTTGGTGATGGACAGGGAGGCCTGGAGTGCTGCAGTCCATGGTCTCGCAGAGCTGGGACACAACTGAGGGACTGAACTGAACTGAGAGTAGAAATAATTGTCCTGACTGCAAATTAGCCATTTTAACATTAAATTGATGCTCTTGATATCAGTTTCAGGTTAAAACGAAAGAAAGATACATGCGATAAGTTTGACCTTTAGGACCACTGAGTTAAAGAACTACACAGTTTAAATAGTGAGATTAGTTAAGGTTTAGGATTCTGGAGAATTTTTTTCTTTTCCAATTCCCACTGTTTTGATAATATTAGTTGTATAAGAACCACTTTCTATACTGTACATTTAAAAATATAACTCAAAAATTCTTTTAAAAAAACATAATATTCAAGTTTGCTGTCAAGTTCTTTGGTGCCATACAAAAAACAAAAACAGAAAGAAAAAAAAAGGATACTCTGAAGTATTAGATGAAAGAATCAGCAATGTGACAGCCTAACAACCAGCGACACACTGAAATGCCAGGTCACATCATGCTCGATCCATCAGGAGGATGTGGACTCGCTCTGGAGTTGAATCCTGAATGGCAGCCCTATCTCTCACTGGCTATGTGGCCTGGAGCAGGTGACCACGACTCACTCAGCTTGTTTCCTTCTTTTTTTTTTTTGGCCTTGCCCCAAGGCACGTGGGATCTTAGTTCCCCAACCAGGGATCAAACCTGCGCCCCTGCATCGGAGGCACACAGTCTTAACCACTAGATGCCCTAGGGAGGCACGAGTTTCCTTCTATTTAATGACAAGGGAGGAAACAGTCTTACTTTAAAAAGAAAAGAACACAGAGCTTGACAAATATTTTCTGCCTTCCTTCTTCCTTCCCATGAATAGACGATGACGTGAAAAGCAGGATAATAAAACATCTGGAAGTCAATCAGGGAGGATCCAGGGAGTAAACAAGGACCAAGGACAGTTCTCAGAGAACTGTCCCAGAGTGAGGTCCTGTACTTGGTAACTGTAACAGGCTGCCTGCAGAGGAGTGCTGAAGAATGGGAACCTTTCAACTATGTCCATAAACACATGCACACGTCTGCTGATATTTTAAAACTAGGAAGGCTAAAGCAAAAGCTAATATAAACAATTATTTATAGAGAGAGGGAAAAGAGCACAGAGCAATGAAAGTGAAACCACTGTGAATGTACATAGTTATAAGAAGTTTCTTTTGCACCCATATTTTTTAAAAAGAGATTTATTTGGCTGCCCTGGGTCTCAACTGGGGAACACAGGATCTTTAGCTGCAGCATGTGAGATCTAGTTCCCCAACCAGGGATCGAACCTGGGCCCCCTGCACTGGGAACTCAGAATCTTAGCCACTGGACCACCAGGAAAGTCCCTGTATCCTTATTTTTAAAACATTAAAACAAAAACAGGAAGAAAAAATAAATTCCTAAAATTGAAAATAAACAGAAATAAACCTAAACATCTATCAAGTTGGTGGCAGAATTACTTAAAGACTTTTAAAACACAGGATGGGTTTTTACTATCAACGCCTTCCGAGGGAAGTTACCAAGCCACTTTTTTATCGGTTTCCTGATCTGTAAATGACGTTTATACCAGCACCAACCTCTACAATCTTGTGAAGAATTAACTCAATGATCTGCATGGAGAATTTAGTGTGGTTCGGCATACCTCATCACTACATGGTTATTTTTGAAACAACCTTTTTGAGTCATCTGTCCCTTTTGGAAAATTAGCTTAGCTGAAACAGATTAAATCCTAAAATCCCCAGGTCTACACTTAAATCATGATAGATGGCAACAGCACAAATAAACCAGAAGGGTGGTACCATCAGCCTGCAGCACTGTGCAACGTGAAGTGTCACAGAACCATCACACGTGCGGACAGCGTATAAGTGCCAGCATCATCCGTTTACTAAGAATCAGCAAAGCTTAATCTATCTTTCATTTTTAGATAAAAGTAAACATTAGCAATGCTCATACTTTCGCCCCCGCCCTCCACTGAATCATCTTACATATTCCATTTGGAAACTACTGATTTTAACCACTGTTATGTCAACAGAATGTTTTAAATGGTTAACTGCTCCACTGTCGCCCACACTGGTTGGTGATGGTGCCTGTCCCATGAATATACCCTTCTAAGGGAAGACCCTCTTCTCCCCACCACAATTTCTGTTCAGGTGGCTCTGTTCCATGTAACTCTAGACCCCATGTCCCCAACCACCTGCTCCCTGCAGCCAAGGGTACCTAATCCAGATCCTCAGGGACATTGTTTCTTCCCCTCACCTGACCCCCAACCTGAGCCCCCTCCTCCTCACCTGCCCCCCTATGCCCCCCTACTCACCTGCTCCTCCCCCCTCACCTGATCCCCAGCCCCAGGCCTCCTCACAGGAACTGACTTCTCTATGCCAATTCTGTAAGGGGGTCAGTCACAAGCCCTTCTGCAGATGCTGCCACAGGGTCAGGCACTTGGTCCAATCTGGCCCGAGTTCTTTGGTCAGGTTTGATATGAACAGTCTGCAGTCTCTGATAATACAGGCTTTGAGCAGCCTAAGGACACCAGGTAGGAAGAAACTAAGGGAGAATGAAATCAACACAAAAGAAAATAGAACCAAGAGATATCAACCTACTCGACCCTGTAACCTGCAAATGGCAAGTTTCATTTTTATTTCTCTTTCCTCCATGGTGATCCCTGTTCCCTGGATTCAGAGTTCCAACTAATGACTATGATCAGTTCAGGTTAGAGAAAGCCTTTTATAAGATGGTTCAGCCTCACAAAAAGATTCATTAATCCCAACCGACTTGTGTTTGGGGACTTATTGTATTAGAAAGTTAAAACAAAATGATTCTCGAAAGGCTGCTAAATATGCAGCGACTGCACAAAAAGTAGGAAAGAGACACTAGTAGTCTAAATCACTCTTTACTCAACTTCACTAGACTATTTCTTGGCTACAAGATACAAAGGGGAAAAGGCAAATTGGTTGATCAGATTAAAACCATTTGTTTTCAAAGAATTCAGCTAACTACACAAACAGCCAACATGTAAAAAAGGGATTTTACAGCAAGAGAAAGCACCCAAAGGCTCCTCTGCCTCTTGAGATGGTTTCTGCACTCCCCTGTACGCACCCCAGCCACACCCATATTTCTCCTGACATTCTGCAACATCGGCAATACTAACGTATCCACAAGGGTTAACTCAATAGGAAAATCCCACTATATGTATTATGCAAATCACAGGGATAGACATCAGAGTTATCATGAAGAGTCAACTGCCAAGAAAGCTATTATTTGTGAAAAAGTTCCTCCAAGATAAAAATATCTACAACTGAAAGTAATGGAAACTAGACTGTTGTCAACAAAGTGAAGAGTAACCACTCTGAATTTTCTGGTAGGTTAATTAAACTGTGGGATTTTTTTTCTTCTCTCCATTAAAAAAACAAAGTCTACTTTTCTAACTGCCCAAATACACAGACAGTTTCCCAAAAGCAAATGCCTTTGAGTGATTCTAGTACTTTACTAGTCGCAAAAAGGGATTCAATCAGGCAGACCTAACAGGAACTCTTTTCAGTATTCGCTTTCTGTAAGAGTAATTAAAATGAACCTGGGAATGCACACTTCGCTAAGAACAGACTGATTAGAAGAAAATAGAAGCGTGCCTAATTTTAACAGAATCCAATTATTAGGAAAGATTAACCACCGAGTTCATCAAAGCAGCTGCATTCCATGTTGTTTATAAACACTAACGACTTGGCAGACAGGCACACGGACAGGAGAAAAATATTCAAATGTTCACCTCTGAATTAACTAAGCCATCTCCCCAACCCCTCAGAGCTCCAACCTTAGTTTTTAAGGGACTCTATAAATAGTGTGACAACTCTCCAAATAAAAAAGGGGGAAGGAAACTAGAGAGAAGGGTGATGACAATCTAAGAGTTGAAAATAGAGCTGGTGGAAAACAGCTCAAGGCACACAACCACAGCTGTAAAGTGGCCCAAGAGCACAGATCACAGGAGCGTGTATCATTGTCCCACGTCAGCTGTGCCTACTCTCACCACCACTGGTCTCTGAACAGAATTTGAGGTGCTCATCAACCCTTCACAGCCAGAGCCCTGGCTACCTCAGGACCTCAGGGATATCAATTCTTCATCATCGTAACGAGGCACAGAGATCAGAAATTCCGGCTTTCCCTGGCTTTATTGAACCTCATTTACTCAGCTTTAGGAAGAAACACAAACTTCACCTTTTGAATTCAGACTGGTGCATACGAAGTAATAAAAATGATACCTTCTTAGAAACTTTTGGTAACACAACCAACAATGGTATTTGGGTACTGGTATCATATTGAGTCAAAAACAACAGCAGGAAAAAAAAAGAAAAGAAACCCACAGAGATTTGTGCTTAGTCGTGTCCAACTCTTTGAGACCCCACGGACTGCAGCCCGCCAGGCTCCTCTGTCCTTGGGGATTCTCCAGGCAAGAATCTTGGAGTGGATTGCCATGCCCTCCTCCAGGGGATCTTCCTAACTCCCAGAGTTAGGAAGTTAATTAGTTCGAACCCAGGTCTCCAGCATAGCAGGCGGATTCTTTACCAAGGGAGCCACCAGAGAAGCCCCACAGAGCTTTAGGACTCAAATTGTATCAAGTATGTGGTTTTACTTGTTTGGAGGTTATCTGCAAAAATGTTACTTAGGCACAAAAGGGAGAAAGCTGGAATGCTTATGCAGGAGAAGGTAAAAGTAAGACAGCCTTCAATACAGAAAAACACTACTGTTCTAAAGAAAAGAGGTTCTCCTGGGACGCGGCACAGCTTTACAACAATTCAAGACACAAATGAGCTTTGGGGTCTGAACCAGGTTGGTTCCCACAGAGAAGGAGCAGTGAGACTGAAGAAAATGGGGCCTGCCCCCCAAGAACTGAAAGGAGGCTTCTGATCACTAGGCAACTCTATATGTAAGTGCGAGCATTTCAGATACCATACAGAAGTCGAGGCCAGACTTCTCAATAAACAAGGGAAATTAAGTATTCATTTAATTCTCCTCCCCACGAAGCCCCAAATAAAATGACAGTAAAAGAATAGACTAGGCAAAACTCAAAAGGCTAAAGGAGATGACAACAGACTACAGACAGCAGCAAACTTACAGAAAATTTCACTCTTTTAGATGAATAAAATTTGAGGAAACCTTCCAATAGCAAAAATACTAAAAAAAGTGGGGGGTGGGGGGATGGTGGCAGATAAACTCAAGGGTCTCAGAAACAATCCAGTGAGTGCAGCAAGAAAACCTCGGCAACAACAAAATCTTTGAATAATGTCATAGGAAAAGGAGCAGAAGATATTGCCTCCATGAAACAAGATTAAAAAAAAAAAAAACTACAAGGTAACACTCTAAAAACTAAAAAAGCAAAGAGTGGACAAAAAGTTGAAGATACAGTCTAAAATATAGACTAAGGGAGATGAAAGACAAAACAGAGACATTACAGTATTGGAAGAAAACCATCCCAATAATAGTATCAGAAACGCCTTAGACCTGAGGGATACACCTCATTAGTCTGAATGAATTAGTCATTCACAACAGGGCCCCCATCAAGAGACAGGATGAGATTTCAGAACACTGGGGACAGAGAACACCCTTTAGGACTCCCAAACACCTTCTAAAGGGGAAAAGAAGGCACGTACATGAGAGAGAAAGAGCCAGAATGGCAAGTGCCCTCTCAGCAACAAAGAGAAGCTGGAAAGCCCCAGAGCAAGCCCCAGACTCTGAAGGACGGCCATGCCCTAGGATGGACGTTCACTTGACACTTAGAGACAGATAACCAAACCTGTCTTCAGTGCACACGACCTCAGAGTTTGTATCTGTGCACACTTCCTTAACAAGCGACTCCAGGTGTTCTGCAAACCAAGGGAGGAAGCCACTGGGAAGGAGGGAAAGACAACTGAGGGGAGTGTGCAGGGCGACGGAAGAGATGCTGCCAGGCACCAGGAGAGCAGAGGGGGCCTGCAGGGCACGGCTCTGCGGAAACCAACAGAAGGTCTTCTTGGCCTTCTTTGGTTCTCTTGAAGACTTTGGTTAAGAATAAGGCCAAGATTAATTTCATATTGGGAGAACCAGGGAAAGTGAAGCTGGGCAGGGATGGTGGGAAAAGACAGCAAAGTTCCTACTTCTGTTTCTGCCAAAACAGCAAGTCGGTATACATATATGTGTACATATATATATATTAATAGACGTATAAGTACGTTATTTACTCTATAAAGACACATTCCAGAAAAAAGAGCGAGTGGTCCCCTCCAAGGAGGGGAATACAGAGGAGGGTGGGCACCGCTGATTCTGTGTCCAGCACAAAGAAGGGTCCCCTGGCAAGGTGACACCACACACCACCTTATCTGCCCTCCTCAAATCGCACGAGAAATCCATGTGCACATGACGACGTGCTAGAACCAAGTTTAATAAAACTTACTTTCATACCTGTATTATCACCCATATATATAAAAGGCCACAGATCCACCTAACAGTATAGTACAATAGCATAAACTACCATGACAAACGTGTAGAGATCTGTGGTGTTCTCTGATGATTCAGAAAAGAGTGCAAAATTCTAAAGAAAGTTCTTCAGACTCTACAGACACACAGAGGCATTTACAGAACTATATTTATTTCTATCTGTACATGTGGACCACTTATATTTAGACATGTAAATAATTCTCAAAGAATCAGATCATTTGGTCTAGGCCATATGAGATTTGGTTATGAGAAAATTCTGACACAAAATAGGGAAATAAAATCAGGCTGATAAAATTAGAAACTGTTCCAAGACTCTTAAGGCTTCAGGTAGTGCCTCTCTCTCTTCTATTAGAGAGAATTCTGAAATTCCAAGTCGAGTTTCTCGGCATTAAATCTGCTGATACGAATGAACAATTTTCCTTTAATAAATTATGAACTGCATTCATCATCCTTCAGACTACTTCCAAGCATGATGCTATAGGCTACTTACGTATCAACAGATACTTACATTGACTAATCCGAAATAGTGCTCGTTGACCGGAAACTGTTCTGGACCAATCTCTTTCTCTAATGCCGAGGCATTGGCGCCCTATGGGATGAAAAGGAGAAATCTTAATATTTAGGGTATCTTCCCAATACTGTCACAGTTATATACACATTACAGAGAGATCCTTAAAATGATTTTCTTGTTTCCTGTAACTACCTAACATTATGGAAAGAAAATGAAGGGTGACAATGAAGAAGAAAGGCTTTTAATAATACGACTGAAAAAAAAAAAAACATTTTGCAGGAACAGTTGGATCAAGGAATTCTACGAAATCCTGCCCCTTTTCCTACATGATTCTTATGTGATGGATGAGAGCCCTGCTGTATCTGTGGTCTCACAGGTATGTGACCCCAGAGACACCGTGACGTTAAACAGGCAAACCCTTGGCAACCTGACACTTCTTCAGCAGTGTATGGATGAAAATTTCTCACGCAGAACAAAGGGGACAAGAACATTTGCTGAGGGCTTCCCTGGTGGCTCAGTGGTAAGGCATCCACCAGCCAACGCAGGAGACATGGGTTCAATCCCTGGTCCAGGAAGATCCCACATGCCTCAGGGCAACTAAGCCCCATGGGCCACAACTCCTAAGCCCATGTGCTGCCACTACAGAAGCTCGTGTGCCTAGAGCCTGTGTTCTGCAACAAGAGACGCCACTGCATGAAAAACTAGAGGATAACCCCTGAGGAAAAGCCTGCACGGCAACAAAGACCAACACACAGCCAAAAATAAATAATAATATGAAAAAAAACTAAAAAAAAAAAAAAAGAACGCTTCCTGAAATCTCACAGATGACAACACAGCTGACCGCAGTCTATTAGGAGATGATCTATAAAATGACACCATACCACGTAGCAGTCAGAATAAGTGAAGCGGAGTTCATTCAAACACACAGGTATTTCTCAAATACATAATATTAAGTACACAAAGGAAAAAGGAGATCAGCACAACCACCACCACATATATATAAACTAGCACACAGCAAAGGGGCTGGAAGAATGTACATGACACACACCTGAGTAAGGCTGGAAGAGGACCAGGATGTGGAAGTGAAGAGGGTGAAAGACAAGAGGGGAAAATGAGACGACACCCAACAAAAGAAGGGCCTTGCTCAGAGAGTAACCATGCGCCACGGTCTCAGGAATACGATGGACTCACTTCTGTGCATCTGAGGCCCTGAAGGAAAAGGGATGGAGGTGGGGGTGGGGGTGACAAAGGCCCCAGCACCGGCGTGTGCTAGCAAATGGACTCGAGATGCAGTCTGAAAGGGAAGTAAGAGCAATTCTGAAAACCGAATAGCTGTTAACTTCAAAATTCCCCAGAAAACACAGGACCAGACGAACACAACCGACACTACTCACACAACAGCCGAACACTGCCTTGTGTACCAGCTGCAGACAGGATGACATGCACAGGGTGCCTCCCCAAGGGACAGCCACGCTCAAACCACCTGGTGCCCAGCGCGCCCCTGCTGCCTCCTGAGCCTGGAAGCCCAGCCCTCTGTCGGTCGGCGCCTCCTTGGCTCCCTGACATGCCAGGCCTGACGGAAGGGACCGGGTGGGCTGGTGTCAAGCTCAACCAAAATAAGACATCTGCTTGAATACACTCCAGCCACCCAGCACCTGTATTTATACATGATGTTTACTTGTTTAATTTAAGACACACTATTCAGCTTTATATAAGACCTTGATACAATCTCTGGCTCACGGATACTATTTATTTATAAATGTGGCATTCCACGAACTGTTGAATAGCAATACGAAATTCAGTTATGACAGCAACTTCTCAAGATCCACTGAACCAGAGCCCTTTGTGGAGAGCCCACCAGCCCACTGTTCACACCACCAGCTTGAGTGCCTTGTCATGCAATTTCCTCACATGTGCTGAAAACTATCACTAAGAATTCAAACTGATACTGGTGTCACTCAAACAAGTATAACCTCTTTCCACACACACACATACACAAAAGCTAGGAAAGGTGCTATTATCAAAGGACATCTACGTTAGGACAGTAAAAGCCAGCAGGCACACCCAGCGAAAGCGTTTTTGGCCCTCAGGGTGAATCGAGAACCCAGCATGCCAGGATTCCCTGTCCTTCCCTATCTCCCAGAGCTTGCTCAAATTCATGTCCATTGTATCAGCGATGCCTTCCAACCATCTCACCCTCTGTTCCCTGCTTCTCCTCCTGCCCTCAATCTTTCCCAGCATCAGGGTCTTTTGCAATGAGTCAGCTCTTTGCATCAGGTGGCCAAAGTGTTGGAGCTTCAGCTTTAGCATCAACCCTTCCAATGAATATCCAGGGTAGATTTCCTCAGCAATTTTCAAACCCCAGCTCTAAGCTCATCTTTGGGTGTTCAAGGACGTCCTTACACCAAGTTAGGTTTTCACAGCTGAAGGTCAGATAATTTCTAAAGTCTCTTCTAACTCAACATTCTATCATGTCTAATCACTTTTATCCACACTTCTGAGGACATTACTAGATTAACACAAAACTCGAGGGAACTCCAAGTCAACCAGTACATGAAAAGCACCACAGATGGTTATAGATGGAGTAAGGGCAGCAGACTGCAATGGAAAGTACAGACAGCGTGAAACTTATGGATGGGAGTGTTAAGGCACAGCGCAGTAAACTATACGTTAGTGCCGTTGATGACACCGCGGTGAATGTGCGGGAGGACAGTCCCGTGGCAGGAATTCAAGACTCTCGCAGAAACGACCACAGCACATTCCTGCCTCTAACCAAACGCTAACTACAAAGGCAGCCAGAGTGTAAACAGAGCAATCCAGTTGCTGATGAGTGGTTGTTTTTTGTTTTTTAATTTAGAAGTGTTTTCAACACTGTAGTTAGACATTAGTTGGTTAAAAAAAAAAAAAAGGAAAAAACCCCACCAAGTTGAAAATTTGCTATACAATTTTTTTAGTACGTTTACAAGAGTTCTCAAACACCATCCCCTGAAGACTCTGCTGAGGTCTGCCAAAACCTATCATGTCAAATAATAGCCCATCCAGCAGCCCAAGATTTAAATTGAGCCTAGAACCTGTCAACATCCAACAGCGATGGCTCTGAACAGTCTCCCATCCCCACACTTGAGAAATATGTTCCTACCACAATTAACAACGCTGTGTGAAATCACAATTCTTCACTGGGACAAAGGGAAGAAATGTTGGCACTCTCAGGAATCTCTGCTCTAAAGCTTTCGTGAGGATCAGGAATGTCATCTGTTTTGTCTGAGAACACAACACACTGAAGGAAGAAGACATTCTTTCTGACTCTTCTGTCACCACGTAAGATTATTTTAGACTCAAGACCTATTGCTACAAATTCATCAAGTAGAAGTGATTAGATATTCATGACCCTCCTGATGAAAACCACCAAAAAGCAGATAAACTTTTTAATTAAAAAAAAAAACAGTAATTTAGTGAGCTGGTGAGAAAATAAGGAATCTGCAGAAACCGAAAATCAAGTAATGGGAGAACCTGGGAGATGAGCAAATGCCAAAGACAGATTTCACGAGGAGGACCTGCCGACACCAGTGACCCAAGCACTCTACACTGATGGCCGGATCGAACGGGGCCTGGAGACCAGGGCGGGGGCTCAGGGTCTGCTCAAGACAGGGACCGGCAGGAGACCCCAGCACGGCAAGGGAGCCACGAGGGCTGTGTTTTCAGTGAAGGCAGAACAAGAAATAACCCTGCACCACAAGAGGAGATGGCAAAGGAACCTGCCGGACTTGTCCTAGGCCTGGGGGTGGGAGAGACGACCAGTATCTTCCCAACAGTCATAACCGCAAGCTGGCCCCCATCAAAGCTTATGACCCGAATTCACACACACAAACAAAATCAGGCAGGAAACGTAATTCAACGAGGTCCTGAGCGGATGGTGCCCACAACTAGCAACCAGTGGAATTACAGACTCACTCCAGAAGACAAATTCAATCCACCCACAAGGAATTCCCACAAGTAAAACTCCCAAGAGATGGAGTTCACAGTCAAAAATCACACATACACACAAAAGCAGAAAAACAAAGCACCATGTATAAAAACCAACAAAAACACAGACAGAAGAATTAGACTCAAGATACTAAATATCAGAACTACTTCAGACATGATATAAAGCAAATGGTTGGTATATACAAAGACACAGCAAACGCCTGATTATAAGAACAAACATGAGAATTTAAAGCCTAAGCTGATTTGTTTTTAAAGAATCAAATAAAACTTCCAAATCTGAACATTATAATTGAAAGTAAAAAACTCAATGGTAATTATGGAGACAGTTTTTAAAAAAAGCTCTGATACTTTGGCCACCTGATATAAACAGCCAACTCACTGGAAAAGCCCTGGATGCTGGAACGGCTGAGGGCAAAAGAAGAAGGGGACGACAGAGGATGAGATGGTTGGATGGCATCACTGACTCAATGGATGTGAGTTTGAGCAAGCTCCAGGAGTTGGTGATGGACACGGAAGTCTGGCATGCTGCCATCCATGGGGTCATGAAGAGTCAGACAGGACTGAGCAACTGAACACCACTACCCTGGCCTAGTCTAATTCTCAGAACACTGAGTCTTACCCAAAATTAACCACCCACCCATGTGAAAGAAGAGGAAGTAGAAACTACAAGGATATCTTCTGTTTTAAAGATACTACATTTTGAGGACACACTTGGAAACAGGAAAAAAGAAAACCAGTCGGGAGACAGCTCTTCTGAAGGACAATGTTTACACAGTCAACCATGGCAAACACATCTGACCGCCCTGCATTCTGTGTTATGAGAAAGAAACAATTACACAAAAGCAAAGTTACACCCAGGAATGTTTTCAAGGAAGTAAATCAAGGAAATCTCTTCTACCATCTAAAGCTTGACCATGATTAAAAAATGGTTATCTGTGAAGACATATTTGGAAAAGCTAATTATGTTCAGTATACACTGTTTAAGAAAATAGCAAACTTTATACATTTTATCAAGAAATAAAAAGTGATGAGAATGTAAAAGATGAACACCTCCATCTAGAAAATGGACTTATCAAGAACACAGTTGTCTGTCTGTACCTGTGGGGAACTGGTTCCAGGACCTCCACAGATCCCAAAACCCAAGGATGCTCAAATCCCTCATGATAAACGATGCAGTTCTTACATATGATCCATCTGTCGACAAGGTGTAACACCCAGTGAGGTGTAAATGCCACGTAAATAGATGCCAGCACATGGTACTTTCAAGTTTTGCTTTTATGAATTTTCTGGGACTTTGTTCACAAATGTTTTTGATTCTGGGAGGCAGAACCCACAGACACGGAGGGCCAGCAGTTCCTTCTTTCCATTAGACAGGTTACGGTTCTTTATATTAGATAGCCTGTATTTAATACAAATATGAGAAAACACATTTCCCCCACTGTTGTGTTTGGAGTCCTATCTTGAAATCCAGCATTTATCATTCCCAGTTTAATATTGAAGAGGGTCAGATCAGGTCGGGAGCCAAAGGAGAACTGCCAAAACAGGCAGGAAAGGCTTCCTGAAGATCAAAGAAGCAAGTGACCCTGCACACCGAGAACAGTGTGGGAGGCACAGGAAGAGGCAAGGGAGGATGTGGACACAACAAGGAGGAAGTGAGTGCAGGCAGGAAAAGGGTGAATCCAGAGTGAGATGTGAGAAGCAAGCTCCTGTCTCCCAAACCAGAAGACGGAGAAGGAAGAGGAGGCTGAGAGCCCACGAATGTTCCCCTGGAAGAAGCCATACCCCAACACTAAACCAGGGACGCTGTACCCCGACACTAAACCAGGGATGCTATACCCCGACACTAAACCAGGGACGCTGTACCCCGACACTAAACCAGGGATGCTGTACCCCAACACTAAACCAGGGACACCATACCCTGACACTAAACCAGGGATGCTGTACCCCAACACTAAACCAGACACTGTACCCTGACACTAAACTAGAGACAACATTTTCATGAGAAAACAAACTATTTCCATACCCTCAGTTTCAGGCATCCTAAAAGTCATCCCAAAGCAGTAGTCCTTCAGAAAAGATGAACCCCAGTAAGCATCTGAGAACCAAAAAGGTTGCACCGCTCAGTAGGTAGTAAAGCATGACAACCACTGCTCCCTTTTCAGTGAAGCGGAAGAGATCCCAGTGCCTCTCCCTATCGAGAGAGTAAATGGTGGTTTGTGAGACTTCTGTTCCAATATTCAAGTACACATATATTAGGTCTAACTGCCAGACTGCTCAATCAGAAAACGTAGAGCAACGTTTTCCCACTTACAAAAACATGAAGCCTTCCGTTTTCCCCAAATCCTGTGTTACAGTAAAGTGAACTATGTGAAAAGTCCCTCACACTCCTGCAAGGAAAATCACCATCCAGCTACAACGTATTATTAAGCTGAAGTGAAATCAAAACTATGTAAATTATTGACTGAATTATTCTGTTACTCTAACAACAGGGTTCATACTCCAGATTCCAGGGGCTAATTGTAATAAAAACTAAAATTATCATCAAACTGAAATAGTTCTGTTAGACACAGAAAGGAACGGACTGCAGCTGGCACCGCGTGGAGTCCTGTCCAAAACACCCTGCAGAGTGGAAAGACGTCACACAGGAGACACAGCGGGAAGTTCCAGGGGTCAGGCCCTCCACCACCACTGTTCAGCTGAAAAACCCTCAGCATTTACGATGTCAGAAGGCTTAAAACCACAGGCTGTAAAACCCTTCAGAAAAAAATGAGGAGAGTATACTTTCTCATTTTATGAAACCAGCATCACCCTGACTCTGAAGCTAGACTAAGACACTATAAACTACAGGCGCTATCCCTTATGAATACAGATGCAGAAACCTCAACAAAGCACTAGTGAACCAAATTCAGCAACATATTAAAAGGATTACCAACCATGACCAAGTGGGATAAACACCCAGAATAAAGCACTCTTACAACTCAAGAACAAAAAAAAACAACCCAACCAATAAATAGGCAAGCAGCTTGAACTGACATTTCTCCAAAGATGATATACAAATGGCAAACAAGTACATTTAAAGATGCTCAGTATCACTACTCACTAGGGAAATGCAAATCAAAATTTCAAGGTGCCACTTCACACCCATCAAATTGGCCAGAATCAAGGGGGGAAAATGGAAAACAACAAGCGTTGGTGAGGATGTAAAGAAACTTAGTGGTTCCTCCAAAAATTTACTATGGCATTACCATGTGGCTCAACAATTTCAATCCTAGGTATATTTCCAAAAGGTCTGAAAACAGGAATGTCAACATTCACAGCAGCATTAGTCATTAAAGGCAAAAGGTAGAAAGAACTCCAAATGTCCATCAAGAGAGGAACAGATACACAAAACGTGGACTAATATAATGGAGTATCATTGCGCCATAAAAAGAAATGAATACTGATTCATGCCATGACATGCATGAACTTTGAAAACATTATGCTAAGTGAAATAAGCCAGATCCAAGAGGACAAATAGTGTAGGCTTCCATTTACATGGAACACCTCCACTGGGCAAATTCACAGAAGACACAAAGTAGATTAATTTTAGATTAAGCAAAGTCTGCAGACAGGGAGAAATTCGGAGTTCTACTGAATGGCCATGGAGCTCCGGCTGGGTGATGAAAACATTCTAGAATAAGACAATGGTGATAGTTACACAACATGGCAAATGTAATTAATGTTACTGAAATCTACACGTAAGATTAATTGAAATAGCAATTTTTTCTGTTATATATATCTGACCATGATTTTAAGAAAAGGACCTCACGATCAAGGGTTAAGACTGTTACACTGGGATCCCAAGACAAGAGTTAATCACGCATCCTTCCCCACCATCGTTTTCCTAGAGAGCAAGTCACTACTGAAATCCATAATTTCTTGGGTAAAAAAACCTCACCATGAGGATCGGATAAGGCCAAGCATTGCTTGTTTAGTGTCACAAGCCCCAAAAGATGAGTTAAGCCTTGAAGCAAACAATACCTACCTTCCACTGCTCAGACTGAGCTAGCAACAAGAGTGCAAAATAAAGACATCGGGAAAATTCCAGGAGGCACTGCTGAGGAAAGATGGGGGACAGCAGGGCAGAGAGCAAGTGTGGTCCAGATGCCCAACAGCGAGAAGCTGAGTGACACCCAGTGTCATGTGCAGCACTGCTGAAAAATCTCAATAAAATTCACCTTTTAAAATAAACACAAGCTTACGTATTTTAAGTACAACTAGAACACAATGTTGCTTACGTATTTTAAGTACAACTAGAACACAATGTTCCAAATGCAGCGAGAAATCGGAGTGGGAGACTGAGTTTGGGAATGCTACAGAGATCCTGTGTGGTGGCAGCGGCCCAGTGGGGCCTGGAATCGGGGACAGAGTCTGAGCCCAAGCTCAGCACCACCTCCCGGACAAGTCACCAAGGCCGGTGTGATCTCCGCACCTCCTAATATAGGAAAACACCTACTCTGCCAAGCTCACGGGGCTGGAAAGCAAACAACAAGAGTGAAGCTTCCCTTTCTAAGGCTATCAGAAGCATCAGTCACTCAAGTGATGGTTTCAACCAAACGGAACAACACAACGGAAAATGGCAACAGAAGACAGCGAACAACCTCACTTGCACTTTGTTTTGGAAGCTACTGGGCAGGTTACAGAAAACACCTAGCTCTTTATCCGAAAGTCTGAAGTTAGCACCCCCTGGACAGTTGTAATAAATAACTAGAACAAGCACCAAATCCCTTCTGTGTGCCTCATGTAACACCTTATTTAATAAATACTGCAAGTTCACCCACTGAAAACAATGCAAAGCGCGGAGGGTAGAGAGTAAAACTAAGGTGTTACTGGTTGCCCCCTCCCTTCAGTTCCTTTCCCCAGAGACACTGGCTGCTAACAGCTTGGTTTCAGCTCTACAGCGGTTATTATCACAGCTGTAAATTACAGATGTCTCATCACCAGCTTTAAAAGGGCTCTGCAAAATGAGAAACTGGTGCACACACACCTCCGGTCCTCCTTCCCCACGCCACCTCCTAGTTTTTATCACAAATTACTGGGTATAAGATTGCTTTAGGGAATCTAGTAATTCTATATTTAACTCTCTAGCCAGATTCACCAGTCTCATAAAGTAGGTAAATTACTGCCGTGAAACTCTCCTTCCTCCCCATCCCTACTACCTGTTTACCTGGGCAGGGGCTGGACCATTCACATTTGCTTCTGTGACAATTCACCCACCACACTTCACTCACAACACAGGAGCTCCACAGACAGAGGCTTGGAGAGCAGCCAACGTCACCCGGGATGCTCAAAAAGACGTTGAGTAACTTTGATGTAAGAAAAGGTGAGTTACAAAGGTGGCAAAACTTTACAAGTAACTATCAAAAAATCATCACTGCGACAAAGGCGGTTCAGGAGAGTCAACAAGAAAAAAACCTAAGGAACAGACACGCGGCCCCTGGACATTTAACTATTGTCACTTAAAGGATAATCTTTCAAGTTTCCTCTTCTCTTTCTTGCTCCCTGGTTTCCCTTAAGTGTCAGGAAACCCCCGCTTAGCATATTCAACTTGTGAAAAAAAGATGGCCAGCATCTGCATCTCTGGTTGGGATTCTTCCCCACTGGTCCTGAAAGAGCTGGGAGGGGCAGGGAGGCAGAGTGCCAGGGGGTGTGGCTGCAGGTGGCTGCATCCCAGGCTGGCCCTAGGTCTGTGGGGATCCAGCCCATCACATGCCAGTCCCTACTCTATCCTCAGCCCTAATGGCCAGTCCACCCACAACCAGACAGAAGGTCAGCCACTCTGCAAACACCAGTCTCTGGCCTGACCCCATGTGCCCAATACTCTGTGTCAACAGGAAGCAAGAAGGCTTCCTGACCCTGCAAGCTGGAGGCTAGATGCGATTACCATGGTGACGGCGTCACAGCCACAGCCAACGGTGAATGGCAGATTCCAAGTTCAAGCTTCCACAGGGGCTCTCTGGGGAGGACCACGGCTGGCTGCTAAGTTTGTTGCTTCTTTTCTTTCCCATCACTACTTTCCAGTCCTCTAGGAATCCCTCAAAGGATCTGGTGCATCGGTAATGCCGCTCACCCTCTAGCTCTATTGCACTTTAACAGACAAAGCACCAGCAGCTAGCCACTAAGCACACGCACGCAGACACACCTTTCCGTGGCTCCCACGGATGGTGCCACTGAAGGGGCAGACGGGCATGTGCTCACATTGGCCGCAGGGTCCTTTATAGCAGATATCATATAAAGTGAGAGTTTTTAGAAATGCTGGGTTGGAGGAATCACAAGCTGGAATCAAGATTGCTGGAAGAAATATTCAATAACCTCAGATAGGCAGATGATACCACCCTTTTGGCAGTAAGTGAAGAAGAAAGAACTAAAGAGCCTCTTGATAAAAGCGAAAGAGGAGAGTGAAAAAGTTGGCTGAAAGCTCAACATTCAGAAAACTAAGATCATGGCATCCAGTCCTATCACTTCATGGCAAATAGATGGGGAAACAGTGGAAACAGTGGCTGACTTTATTTTTCTGGGCTCCAAAATCACTGCAGATGGTGACTGCAGCCATGAAATTAAAAGATGCTTACTCCTTGGAAGGAAAGCTATGACCAACCTAGACTAAAAAGCAGAGACAAAAATAAATAAATAAATAAAAAGCAGAGACATCACTTAGCCAACAAAGGTCTGTCTAGTCAAGGCTATGGTTTTTCTAGTAGTCATGTATGGATGTGAGAGTTGGACTATAAAGAAAGCTGAGCACCGAAGAATTGATGCTTTTGAACTGTGGTGTTGGAGAAGACTCTTGAGAGTCCCTTGGACTGCAAGAAGATCCAATCAGTCCAACCTAAAGGAGATCAGTCCTGGGTGTTCATTGGAAGGACTGATGTTGAAGCTGAAACTCCAATACTTTGGCCACCTGATGCAAAGAGCTGACTCATTTGAAAAGACCCTGATGCTGGGAAAGATTGAGGGCAGGAGGAGAAGGGGATGACAGAGGATGAGAGGATTGGATGGCATCACTGACTCGATGGACATGGGTTTGGGTGAACTCTGGGAGCTGGTGATGGACAGGGAGGCCTGGCGTGCTGTGGTTCATGGGGTCGCAATGAGTTGGACACGACTGAGCGACTGAACTGAACTGAATATCACCTCCAGTAGTCTGCTCTCCACACATTAATATATCTAAATCCTATAACAAGCTCTGCTAATAAACATCTATAGTTATGAAAGGAGTCCTTCTTGGTGCTAAACCAATCTCAGTGGAAACACACACCCCACAGCAAAGGCTGCTCCACTCAGACTGCTGTTCCCTGCAGTCACTTCCAACAATGCTTTCTTATTACATCCAGAAATGTAAAAGAAACTCATAGATCCATTATCTACTTCAAAATAGTTTGTATAAATTAGAACAAATTTGAAAACTTCCTTTATTAGTCACACTACGACTGTGTCACCACACTCCAAAAAAAGGATGAAATGATTCCCACGGGATAGAACATGGGAGAGGCAATGTGCAGAGCAAAGGTGACTCAACTTCAAAAATAGCCTCATCACATTTGGTTTGCCATCTAGAATCATACACAGAGGCGGGGAACAGGTCTCCCCTATTCAGTCTGAGGAGGGAAGCTTGAGTCCAGGGTGAGCAAACATACATCGCCTACCCAGACACATGGCGCCCCCTCTCCCAAATTGCAGAGAAGAGGGACCTGCTCCCCATCCAGGTCCCCCCAAGTCTCTCCTACTACCAAAAATGCTCAGTTACTTCATCCTGAACAGCAAAGAGTAAGCCAAGGAAGTTCGAAACAGCTCCCAAAAATGGTAATTCGAATTCCTCTAGAGAAGAAGTAAGGAACTTGAACACAACTTGAACATAACTTCGTTATGCTAGAGATGTGATCTCATTACAGAATGTGATGATGTTATAACAAAGCTTTAAAATCCTTTTCGGCCAGAACCGCCATCTTCCTGTAATTCACCAAAATGACCAACACAAAGGGAAAGAGGAGGGGCACCCGCTACATGTTCTCTAGGCCTTTTAGAAAACATGGGGTTGTTCCTTTGGCCACGTACATGCGAATCTACAAGAAGGGTGATATTGTAGATATCAAGGGAATGGGTATTCAAAAAGGAATGCCCCACAAATGTTACCATGGCAAAACTGGGAGAGTCTGCAAAGTTACCCAGCATGCTGTTGGCATCATTGTAAATAAACAAGTTAAGGGCAAGATTCTTGCCAAGAGAATTAATGTGCATATCGAGCATATTAAGCATTCTAAGAGCCGAGATAGCTTCCTGAAACGTGTGAGGGAAAATGATCAGAAAAAGAAGCCAAACAGAAAGGGACTTGGGTTCAGCTGAAGCGCCAGCCTGCTCCACCCAGAGAAGCACACTTTGTAAGAACCAATGGAAAGGAGCCTGAACTGTTAGAGCCCATTCCCTATGAATTCATGGCCTGATGGACGTAAAAATAAAGACCTGGACTGTATAAATGTTTCTCTTAACTGAGTAGAGGTGTTGTGTCCAAATTCAGTGGGTGATGTCTTTTCAAATTTAGTGCCTTCTTCCCTTCCTGAAAGATGTAAGATAGTTTGTTGTTCGGTATACTTCATTTTTTAATAAACTGCCAGATGTTATTTATAAAAAATAAAATAAAATCACTTTTACCGGGAACTGCCCTGGGGGTCCAATGGCTAAGACTCCGAGCTCCCAATTCAGGGAGTTCAGGTTCGATCCCTGGTCTCAGAACCTAGATGCCACATGCCACAACTAAGACCCAGTGCAGCCAAATAAATACAATAAATATTTTTCTAAAAATCACTTTTATAAAGGAAAGACTAGGTCCACAATCAGTGATATGTTATGTGGGGATATCAGCAAACAAGCCAACAAAAAACAGTGGTCCACAGTCTCTAAACAGGAATGCCACCCCAAGCCACAGTATCTACCAGCATCATAAAGAGAGACTTACACGCGATGCACTTTAACAAGAGAGGAGATGCTGCGCGGACCGGCTGGATCAGATGACACAGGGACATCAGGAAAAAACACTGCTGCTCGAGGCACCTACAAGCAGCCTGAAGATGAATGAAGCAGCATCATAAAATGCATGAAAACATTCACAGTTTATTTTTTTTAAATCTCAGATCTCTAAGTGTAACAAAATTTATAAATTGAATACAGGTAACGCTTTACGGTATCAGCTGCACCTCCAAACATTTACATAAACTCTTAGCCACTGAGGTCTATAAAATACACAAATCCTAAGATATCTGCTGGTCTCTATGGAGGATACAACCATACATCAACAAGTGTAGCCAGGAGCGCGCTAGGGAGGGGGCCAGGACACATGTCTCCCCCACCCAGAACACACGAGCTTTGTGTGAACAGAGTTCCTTCTGGCTAGAACTCAGGCAGGATTCCATTTAGGAATCCTCCCACAGCAGGTCTGAGTTACTGCGGAGTCTTGTTATCAAAGGACTGATTCACCATCACAGGTCCATGTGGAAAGCAATGAGGATTCTGAGATGACTTTGAACACGTGTGGGCAGCCTACCCACTTGGCACCACCAGGACAAAGCAAGATGTGGATGAGGCGATCCCTATTTGCAGGAAACCCATAGTGTAGGAGAAGAGAATCAGGGCCCAACAGGAGAAGTTAATTTCAGTGATAACATGGTACCTGGGATTCGACTCAGAATAACCCAGGAGGTGTAGAGCAGGTGGGAAGGAAGAGCACACAGGTGGATGAAGAGACACTCTGGGCTGCAGACGGCGCGCGACACCAAGTGTCTACCTGAGAGGCGTCTGTTTTTCTTCAGGAAAGAAGACTGCGCTTGGTTAACACAGAAGGGGAAACATGATGAACTGCCAAGGAAGTGATTCAGATAACGGATTCATTTAGAAAGAGGCGGCCCCTTCACAGAAATAATCACAAGTAGGACGTTTACCACGCAAGGGGAGAAACAGGCCTCGGTCAGGCTGACTTCACATGGACAAGCTGCTGGGAAGGCACCACTGTGGTGCACAGAGTTAAAGGGCTCCCCTTGAAAGCAGGAAGGGCTGGCAACTTGCTTCTAGCCAACAGAATCTGACGAAGGTCATGGGACGATGATTCTTTGGTTGTAGAAGACTCTGCACTGCTCCCTGGCTTGCTGTCTGACTCACTGACTGGCTTGAAGGAACAGGCTGCCAGGCGCTGAGAGGACGATCCCAGAACAGAGGGGGGCCACGTGGAGGGGAGGGCTACATGGAGGAGGGGTCCCACCGACCAGAGGTCCCACGGCCAGGAACTGGAGGCAACCTCTCAGTGCTGAGGTTGCCAAAAGCCAGCCGCCCCCCCCCCCCAACCTGTGCCCTCTGCAAGGCTGCAGTTGGCACTCTGGCCAGAGGTCAATTCTCATCAGAGCCTCACTTGGCAGTGGATCTGCTCGATGTCAAATGCATGCTGGTTTAAGCTGCGAACTTTGTGACGATCTTCAATTCTGAGCTCTACATTTGTCACAGTTTGTGCAGTGTTTGCCCCTTTACTTTTGCCACCATTCCATCTCTTGAGTTTAAAGAAACACTGATTCTGGAACTCCAGGATACAACAGAGAGATCGACGTTCACCCTGCAGGAGGACCACAGTGCCCTGCCCTGCCTGAGACGGTATGGGCCAGGTGTCAGCACACCTTTCAGTCCCAGAGAGCCCCAGGTGGGGCGAGAACGGATCCCGCAGCCTTGTACTCACATTCTACACCTTAAATCATGATCTTCCCAAGCACGACAGCACCTTTAACTCTTTTCAGTTTGCTCCAACTGAACATACTACACATCTCTATCTATTACCATTAACATTTTGCTGGACTTGGCCCAGATTAATGATTTCTTTGGTAAAGAAGTTCAGCATACAGATCAAAATATAACATTTAAGCTGCAGACACATTCAACAGAGCTTTCCTTAGGTTACATCTAATGGAGGAAGATTAATTTCTATAGTGCTGATCCATCCGATATTCCTACCATAGTGGTAAGGTTCCTTCAGCTCGTGCTACACACGTGTATAAAATTGTTTCTAAAACAGTTGTTCTTAGATAAAAATTTAATGTCAGAAACTTTAGAAAGACAGAGCCTTCCTAGAGCAATTCCATACACCCAACTGAAGTTACGCAGTCATGCTCGACTCTGTGCAACCCCATGGACTGTAGCCTACAGGGTCCCTCAATCCATTGGATTGTCCAGGCAAGGGTACTAGAGTGGGCTCCCGTGTCCTTCTCCAGGGGATCTTCCCGGCCAGGGATCGAACCCAGATCTCCTGCATTGCAGGCAGACACTTTACCATCTGAGTCACCAGGGAAGCCCTAGGCCCACTTTAAATTATTTTATGTGGTACGTGCATGCTAAGTCTCTTCATGTGCGTCCAACTCTGTGCGACCCCTGGTGGACTGTGGCCCACCAGGCTCTTCTGTGCATGGAATTCTCCAGGTAAGAACACTGGATTGAACTGCCATGCCCTCCTCCAGCAGATCTTAGGATATATATAAATGCAGGTGAAGTCACACACAGGTACTAGGTTGGACATGACAGACAGCATTAGAAAACTGCCATGGCTTGTCACAGGTGAGAAATGGATCTGTCAGGTTGAAGGAAGGCCTGATTTTGAGATGATCCATCAGAATCTGACCACTTAGAATTCAATTCCTTTACTGAACACATAACTTTTAATTGAAAGGTTAATTTCTCCCACTAGAACCTAAACTAAGAAAGAGCTAAGTAACTCAAAAGCACCACAGAGAGATGGCCCTACCCCTCAGCGGCAAGTGCTCTGACACCTCAGACTTTCCAACCGCTGATGATGCCTGACACCAAGCGACTCCACCATGTCCTGGGCTGACCCTTCCCAGAGTCTGTCCCTCTCTTTCCACTCACCCAAAAACTACCTGAATTTTGACTGGGGATTTCCACCTGCAATAAGAAAATAATGTGCAGACAGGTCAAGCGAAGTACTACTATGTTATTAAAATTTACCTTGCCGATACAGGGAATTCATAATTTGATTGAGTATATAGTCAGCCATGAAAACACAGGGTTCCTAAAAGACTACCAAAGAGTTGAAGAAGGGAGCTAACATTTACTGAACCAGACTCCTGATATACTATCTCATTTACTCCTCCTAGTAACCTCATAGGTGTGTGCTCAGTCCCATGTGACTCTTCGCAACCCCATGGACTCCAGCCTGCCAGGCTCCTCTGTCCATGGGATTTCCTGGGCAAGAACACTGGAGTGGGTTGTCATTTCCTTCTGCAGAGGATCTTCCCAAGCCAGGGATGGAATTCACATTGCCTACATAGCCAGGTGGGTGTTTTACCACTGAGCCACCAGCGAGCTTCCCAGTAACCTCAGAGCAGTGCTTCTGGACCAGTGGTTGAGTGAGACAGTTATAAACCAAGACTCTGGAACCCAGACTTGAGGGATCTGAACCACAGTTCTGCATGATGGTAGGAAAACTCTTTCAGCTTTTTGTGTCTCAGTTTGCATCCCTGGTGGCTCAGCTGGTAAAGAATCTCCTGCAATGCGGGAGACCTGGGTTCCATCCTTGGGTTGGGAATATCCCCTGGAGAAGGGCACGGCTACCCACGCCAGTATTCTGGCCTGGAGAATTCTGGGGTCACAAAGAGTCCAAAACGACTGAGAGACTTTCACTTTTCCCATCCATAAAGGACAACAGTTCCAACCCCACAGAGCTACTGTGAAAACTAAATGGATTCATGTATGCAAAGAGCTTAGAATAATGTCAAGCACGCAGTCAGCACTACCCAGCTGCTACGCACATTATGCGGGGCCCACTTTATACAGAAAATAAACTCAGGGTCGAAGGCAATAGGCCCACAGCTCTAACTAATAAATGGCAGAGGGGAAAGCCCAAAGTGGGTCACTGTCACAGAGCTCCCCCTCCTCATCACACCCCCTCCCCAATGTCAGGTCCGCCTCAGGTCACTATGGAAGTGAAAGACCTTCCCCAGTGAATCATCTTGAAAAACAACAGGCAGCAAAAACATGAGACCCTGAGTCCCATCTTCCCAGGGGGCAACAGCAGCCCCTCCGCATGAACCACGTGTCATAACGTTGCTGAACCACAGTAATGCTGCGGCTAAAGCAGGCCTTGTCCATTTGGCCAAGGAACAGAATTATTACACCGTTTCTGTGGGAGAGTCAATGAGCACCAATCCACTGACTTCCAAAAAGACCTTTGGAAATCAGTCTGTAGGCTGGAGACTTCCTGCATAACCACTCTCTTCCAATGCTTGCCATTCCAGTTTGGCAGGTTTTCAGAAGGAAGGAGAAATGAATAATAATGTACACTAGCTCCCATGGAGCTTCAATCTAAACCGAGATGCTGAAGCAGTTCATTCAGAATCTGCTCATCCCTGTGAAATATCAGGACCTCAGATTTAGCTCCCCTGCACCATTTACTTACTGTAAAGAGCCAGGTGTCAAAAGGTTCTTTTTTAAACTCCAAAACTGTAAATCTGTAACACCAAACTCTGGTTGTCAGTAGAAAGAATGAGAAACAACAAAAATAAATATATCTTGGTTTCCAAGAGGTCAGAGAATAGAAAGATAAAAAGCAAATAAAACGTCTGCTATGAGAACACTAGCATTAATAATTAACTCAATCACCCACAAGACAGTAAGAGCATATTTAATAATACAAATTGTGTTTTAAAAATCATGTCTGCCATGTATGGAAAAGACCAAGAGAGATACAAAAACATGTTATAAAATACAAGTAAATGATTAATGGGTTACTGGTGACTTTTGGTTTCTTTACACATTGCTGTCCATCACATTTTTTTCCTTTTATAGTCAGTAAGACAGTAAAATTTCTTAGTAAATATCCATGTAACTAAAATAAAACATCACACAGCTGTGAACAACTTGGGAGTGGGAAGCTAGGCAGAAGGTAGCAAATGATCAATCACAAGGGAAAAAAAAATTGCACAGCTAGCCAACTACATCCACTTCCAGAAAATGTCAGCCATCATTGGTTTAATGTAACATTTAAGTGTCCACCACTGCAGAGGTCGCAAGTGATGTTAGAGGTATTTACACTAGTTAGTTTAAAAGACACTTAGACTGGTTGCTCCCCACTCCCCACCAAAAAAACTACAGCTCCTTAATTCCCTATATGAATTCTGGAAGGAATGAGATGGCAATGTTCCTTTAAGCCATCTATTATGAACTGAACTGTGGTCCCTTCCTGCGGCCCCGCCCCCCGCAAAAAATGATGTATGTAACACAATTCACAGCAGCTTGGATTGTGACCTTATTTAAAAACTGGGTCTTTACAGAAGTAATCAAGCTAGAATGAGGTCACTAAGGCGAACTCCAATTCAGTATGACTGGTGTCCTTATAAAAAGGGGAACTGAGACACAGACACGCACAGAGGAAAAGCGATGGGAAGGGACAAAGGGAAAGGTGGCCATCGACAAGCCCCGGGACACCTGAGGCTCAAGGCTTCCAAGCAAGGCTCTCAGATGCTGGCGGTGGGGCTGGGAGCCCGGTACCTTCCGAGGGGGCAGTACACTGTCAAGACCGTGGACTTGGACTCTGGCCTCCAGACTGTAAGACAATAAATTTCCCTTGTTCTAAGCCACTCAGTTTGCAGCTCCTGTTACAGAAGCCCTAGGAAGCTAATACACATCTGATAAGCATGCAGGACACCCTCAAGAGCACTGCCTTTCCAAAGAGCTCACACAGAACAATTTCATCTGTAGCATAAATACTCAGCAAGGCTAGTCTAAAGGCATGCCAATATACAACTCATGAAAGGAATTCATACTATCATTTTAGTTTGCTTCCAATTTTCTTATTAATGTCTTCCGTGACCATGTTTGTAATATTTAACTACAGCAATATATTATTGGTTGAGACACAATGATTTTGAATGAATTTAATCACTCTGACCTATGAAATTGATATATTATAACTGAAATGTACCCTCCCTAAAAAAAAAAACCCAAACCTCCAACTGAATGGTATAGGCATTTAACATAAACCCAAATTTAAGAATCTATAGGTCATAAACACACAGACCCACAACCAGGCACGTGATAGTGAAAATGCTGAAAGTCAAAGACAAGGAGAAAAAATTCAAAGCAGTCACTTAGAAGGGAGGCCACCAAGACTGACAGCTGACTTCTCGGCAGGGGTAAGGCTGAGGAGGTGGGGTAACGCATTCAAAGTGCTCCCTTTTAAAATCCTCATTTTGATAGTTCAAAACAATGTATGCAACCTCAGAGGCGTATTTACCACCCCATGTCTAACACACGAGGGAGAGGGAGCCACCCCGCCTCAAAAGTGACCACGGAGATGACCAGCTCATCACTAACACAACACACAGGGGTGGTATAAGAACCACAGCGCAGTTCCAGAAGCGAAAAGGAGAGAAGATGACATCTGGGGTGAAACACTGCAACCACGGGGGAGAGGCGGGAGGACACGCGAGAGGCAACCATGCCACCTTGAATGGACAAAAATAAAAACAAACCACAAGCAGAGATGAGAAAAGGTGAGAGAGTCCACTTATGTCTTTTCAGTCGAAAAGGGCAATGTATGAATGTCTTCAAACAAGAAGACAACGAGGCATATTTGCAAGCATGGTCATGGGGCGAGGGCTGGATTTTCACAGGGAAAACCCACCAGAGAGCTCACAGGTGCCTCCCCTAGGTTTCTCCTGCTGAGCTGACAGGCTCCCCGCCCCCGGCACCTGCTTAACCAGGAAGGGGAACAGTCCTGTGGGTTAGCTGTGTCCCCTGGGAAGGTGACGTAAGCCTCCTTCGGTTTAAAATATGCAGCAAAAATAAACGAAACTCACTAGTAAACTAGAGAAAATAGTCTCAAAAAAAAAAAAGATGAACTATCTTTTTAAAGAATGACATGCAAATTAACGAAAACAAAAATAATAAATTTGCCTAGCAGAGTCGTTAATACAGTACCTGGGGTTTCGTTTTTGATCAACTGTATCTAGTTTTGAGCCTCTGACATTTCAAAAATGTTCTGATTTCTGCTCACCTTTAGTAACCCCGATTCCCTCAGGGGGACATAGAGAACACTTGACTTCATTCCTCGCCTGCTCCTGGAGGAACCAAAGCTGCGTCATTCACGGCTGAAGTCTGAAACCGTCTAAACATGCTATCTTGTTCTGTAGAAACCAGAACACCTTTCCTCTGCTATTTCAAGACACATCTTCCTTGTGCAAACTTCAAAGTACCAACTGCTACCCCAAGGTACCACCTTGATCATCCTGCAGAAGAGCACCTGCGTGAAGCAGATTAAACACCAGGGAACTGTCCCATCATCAGGGAAAGCAAACAAACCAAAAAAAAAAAAAAAAGTGCGGAACAACATTCTAGGGAAAAAAGAAAAAAAAATTCTTCAAAATGACAGTGGCTGGCTTTCTGGACTGAGGTTCAGAGCAGAGGAAATGTTTTTGTCTACAGGATCTCACATTATAAACATATTTTCCACTACAGAGAATAGGGGGCTCTTATTTTCTTCTTTCCTTGCCCCTAGGACTTACTCCACCACTCCCTTTCTTTGTGCCCAGATGGGCTCTCTTTCTACAATCCTAATTTGAAAGAATTACTAAAGCTCTCTTTTCAGGCATTCCTGAAAAACCCAGGTAGACGAATACTATAGAAATTAACACGATTGAGTCACTATAATTTTAGACCTTAAAAAAAAAAAAAAGGCACTAGAAGGAAAAGACAAGAAATTAGCTGACGTCACAAGTAAACTGCTCCCTCACAGCACAAATAATTTGGCAAAGAATTGCATGTTGTGGGAGAACCAAGCCCATAGATACTTCATTAGAAAAAAAAAAGGAAAGAAAACTCTATGAACCATAAATTCCTAACACCTCAAAAAGACTTTGTGAAAGAGAACCTAAAACTGTGCTTCATCAGTTACCTGAGCACTGCAAGACCAGCATCAAATACCCATTTTCAAACTCTGCATTGACTTCTACTTCATCAAAGGGAACCTGGAAACCCGCTGCCATGCCACAGCCCAGGCAGCCGGACCCGCCCCACCCTCTGCCCCAGAGGACGAAAGCCCATCATCACCAACCACCATGGCGGGGATCTCCATTTATATTTCCAGTGCAAAGAAAGCAGTTCCCTGTGGATCATCTCCCTTCACAGGCATTCTCTCATTTGATCTAATGGGGAGAATGATTCCATCTCACGGTTAAGTGGTCCGTCCAAATACACATAATTAGTAAGTGGAGTGGGACTCAAAGCTACACACACACACACACACACAGAACGCTTAGAAATTAGGGACAAAAAATTTCCCAAATTCTTCTTTAAAAATGAAAGAAAAACAATTTTATCTCAACCATGAAAGATGCAACATATTGCCTTGTAGATACCATCACGGACTAGGGAATCGAGAAACATGGATCTCACCCCTAGTCGCTTTGGGGATGACTTGAAGCTTGTTTTTGTACTCTGTGAAAGTGGGGCTAATATTCCCTGAGCTTTCCCCGCTCTGAAAGAACTTCAAGATGACAGACGTGAGAAGGAGTACGAGACTAACAAAAAAAGGACTAAATGATCTTAAAATATCTAGAAAAGCTATCTGTACATTAAGTTCTTAGAGGTGGTGATAGTATTGTTATTGTTATATACATTGTCCTTTTGTTTTACAAAGGTTTGTTTTTAAGTGATATTTTGTTCTTTATGCAATCTGATAGTTCCTTCACTATAATACAGATGAATTTAATCCATTTAGATTTATTATAAATAAAACAGCTTATTTCTTCCATTTTACTTTGGTTTTCTGTTTATCGTCTTTTTTCTTTTTTAATCTTATCTTTCCTATTTTCCTGCCCTCAGAATTTGAGTGATAAAGTTTCAGCCAGTTTGGAAGCAAGAAAATTCATTTCTTGTACAGACATATTTAGCATTAATTTTTCCCATGCATATACAACTTTAAATTTTCTAATACTGTTTTTTGGGAGGATTTTTGGATAGGGGACAAGACTTTTAACAAGTTTTTAACTACCACTGAATAGTACCTTCTACTTCATCATATTATTGTCACCATCTTTTTTTTAAATACAACTTTTTAACAATCAATGTAGTAAAATTTACCAATGTACCTTTATCAACTCCACTGCACAGTTATCCCAACTCTCCTCTAAACTTACACCTTCTCAGGATAAACGCAGATCCCAGGAGGCTACACCTCTGCTCACCTCTGGAATCCCCTCTCTTCCTGAGCGCACAATGATTGAATTCCTTGCACTAAATTCAACCCTGAATATTCAATGGAAGGACTGATGCTGAAACTAAAGCTCCAATACTTTGGCCACCTCATGCAAAGAGCTGACTCAGTGGAAAAGACCCTGATGCTGGGAAAGACTGAGGGCAAGAGAAGGGGGCGGCAGAGGAGGAGATGGTTACATAGCATCACTGACTCAATGGACACAAATTTGAGCAAATCCTGGGAGATACCGGAGGATAGGGAAGCCTGGCATGCTGCAGTCTACGGGATCGCAAAGAGTCAGACACAACTGAGCAACTGAACAACAGCAACAGCACGAAGTTCCGATCTCTTCTGGGAGGTTTCCTCCTGAAGCCCTTGTCTCTCCCAGGGAGAAATGATCACTTCCTCTTTCACATACTGATTATTACTCACTCCTGATGTGCTGTATACATCTGGCCTCCTTCCCCACCTTTTCCTCATCGTGGCACACACAGACAGTGAATACTAAATGTGGAGCCCACAGGGACATACAGGTAACACTATTCTCACGCGTACTTGTCTGCTAAATCGCTTCAGTCGTGTCTGACTCTTTGCGGCCCCCTGGACTGTAGCCCGCCAGGCTCCTCTGTCCATGGGATTCTCCAAGCAAGAATACTGGAGTGGGCTGCTATTTCCTTCTCCAGGGGGTCTTTCCCACCCAGGGACTGAACCCACATCTCTTATGTCTCCTTCACTGGCAGGTGGGCTCTTTTCTGGATGCAATTGGTCAAGGGTCTCTGATCAATCCAGACAGCTCCTGGTTGCCCAGCAGCCAAGAGGATTTCTCCCTGGGCACAACTATGACCTATTCAGGACACACTGAACGGGAAGCTCTTGTGAGACCAGAGCTCATCACCCTCGTCTCCGTATTCTCAGTACCTTGTACACTCTGACAGCGTGCAGGTCCCCGTGAATACTTTCTCAAAGCACTTATGAAGAAAAGGCACTCTTTACAGAGGGGAAAAAAAAGAACACATTGCTATTAGCTCAAAAAGAATAAATCCATCACACCTTCCATGAAAAGCATTTACACACTTAGCATCAGGAAGAAGCCTAGCCTGGCTTAGGTCACTGAAAGAAAAAGCACTAAAATAAAATCAAAGCCACCAATATTCTAACTCCTTTAAAATATACCATGATGAGACCACTATTCACAAGTAGGAAATACAGAGTTGGTCCCTGAACCTATGAAGCATTTCAATAAGAACATCTGTCAGTTGGCACTGAAAAACATCCACTTCTTGTTCTGAGCTGGAAACAAATTTTTACTGGCCTGAAGCTTTCAGTGTGTGGATTACTACAGACGGAGGTCCTAAGCAAGCTTCAACATCATTCTGTAGACATCACACAACGCTGAGAAAAAGCTGATGTTTCTTTGGAAGCCACAGCAGCAAAGGATAAGCCAGGGAACACACAGGATTATGAAGACTCAGAGCCACTCATACAGTCATATTGTATATTAAATATCATGTACTTCACACCATCACAAAATTTTTCTTGACTGAGTACTTCTGGGAAAGTAGACTTCAGGGTTTTTCTTCCTAGATGAATTATGTATACAAAACGTCTCTCTCATCTCCTTCTAATACAAATTCTGTGCATAAGGTTTTAAATGATGACAACTTCTATATGGGTATTTTCAACAGTACTGGGTCTCTGGATTATTGATTAAACATCTCATGTAACTCACTGTTATACCTAGCATTTACCTTTTTCTTCCAACACAAAGCATTTTACAGATATTTCAACAATCCTCTTCGAAAAGCAGGTTTGGTTAACTGCACCACAGACCGAAAAGTGTCACCCCGGCAGGGGACCAAGGCATGAAGGAATCAAGTGCAACAATGTGGCCCCAGGAAAGAAAAGGAAAATCCAAAAGGAACTAAGGCCTGAAGCTGACTTTAAAACACAAACTTCATTCTACCAATGATGACAAATCGGTGTGCTTGTTTTCAGTATAAAAAATAAGACTTTTCTTCTCAAAGTACTATTCCCAACTTATCTAAACTTCTCAAACATGTTTGAGAATGTCGCAAATTTAGAACATTTTTATTCCCAGACAAAAGCAGTAGTTCCTACAAAACAGGGGAAAAAAGACAATCTACGTTCTTAGTTTGAATATTATGATCTAACCCACTTAACTTCAAAATAAATCTGTGCTTCCTCAGAAGCATATACTATTAATAAACTCATGTTTCTTATGATGAAAATGAACTGAAATAACTTCATTTTATTTAAAAGATTTCCATTTTGGTTACTAGTATTTGCCAACCTGACATTAACTAGAAGTGCCAATGAGTCCTTACCTCACGGAGGGGAGCAAACCACTTTACAAAGGTAATAATAATAACTACAAATACAACAGATGATTAATCACGGGCCAGTACCATTCTAGAACCCTATAAAGTGGACGTTATTTCACCCCCATTTTACAGATAAGAAAACCATGGTACAGAGAACTAATTTGTCCAAGATCACACTCACACCAGTGAAAAGAAATGTGGAATCTCAGAAAGGACCTGTGCCTGCTCAGTCGTGTCCAACTCTTCACAACCCCATGGATGCAAAGGCTCCTCTGTCCATGGGATTCTCCAGGCAAGAACACTGGAGCGGGTTGCCATTTCCTTCTCTAGGGGATCTTCCCGACCCAGGGATTGAACCTAGGTCTCTTGCATTGCAGGCAGATTCCTTACCATCTGAGCCACCAGGGAAGCCCTCAAAAAGGGCAGTAATTCAAAAATCTTACTTTAAAAAATGGTATCAGAAAAGAAAAAAATGTCAAAAATAAGTAAACAGCTTTGTGGATTGAGCCTCTTAATGAATAAAATGGTGATATCGCTAACCTCCACTAAATGCTTTTGAAAGAAGAAACATTTACTTTGGACCATAATTTTCCATAAATTCCACATATTTTAAAAAATGTTTTTTTTAAAACTAGCAAACTAGGTATAATCCATATTTAACTATATCTAATTCCATGCTCTTCATATTATTTAAAACATGATCAGATTCAACCTACTGAATGGGAGAAACTACTGTAAATCATATATCTGATAAGGGACTAATATCCAAAATATATGAAAGAACTAATACAAATCCGTAGCAAAAAACCAATCCAATTACAAAGCAGGCAGAAGATCTCAACAGACATCTTTTGAAAAAAACATACACATTGACAACAGTTACATGAAAAGATACTCTACATCATTAATCATCAGGGAAACACAAATCAAAACCACAAGGAGGTTATCACCTCACACCTGTTAGAATGTGTCAAAAAGACAAAAAAATAACAAGTGTTGGTAGAGATGTGGAGAAGAGAGAATCACTGCTGGCAGTTGCCAGGAATGTGAGTTGATACAGTGACTCTGGAAAACAATATGGAGGCGCCTCAAAAAATTTAAAACAGAACTACCATATGATCCAGCAATTCCTCTTCTGGATATTTATCACATAAAATGAGTACACTAATAAAAAATAAATGGACCCCTATGTTCAGTGCAGCACTATTCACAATAGCCAAGATACGGAAAAAACAACCTAAATGTTCATCAACGGATGAATGGATGAAGAACATGAGGTATATGTATACAATGGAATGTTACTCTACCACTAAAAAAAATCTTGCCATTTCCAACAACATGAATGGACATTATTATTATTATGCTAAGTGAAATAAGTCAGACAAAGACAAACACCATATAAGCTCACTTATATGTGGCATCTTTCCAAAAAAAAAAGGCTCATGGATACAGAAAACAAGAGTGGTGGTTGCCAGAGGCGACAAGGGTGGAGTGTGGAGAGAACTGGGTGAAGGGGGGCAACAAAGTAAAAGTAAAATTAATTAATTAAACATGATTAACATTCCCCAAATGATGAAATCAAAAGTCATTTATAAACTCTCAAAGGATCAGAGAATACTGAGTTTTAGATTCAGAAGGAAACAAACACAAAAGGAATATTTATTAGTGTCTAGCCCAACCCCTTTATTTTACAGATGAGAAAAATGAACTCAAAAAGTTTTAAGAGACTTTCCCATATGCGCAGATCTAAATGTCAAAATCTGGACTAGAGTTTTCCTTCTGGTCCAACTGCTCTTTTTAATTATACCATGTGGTAGGACACATTATAAAATACTATATTAAGCTTCTAGAATGGAGCTACTGAGAGAGAAATCAAAACAAAATCAGATCGTTTAAATCTAAAAAATGAAGATTTCTGGAAACAAATTAATGCTAAATAAACAAATGCTTACATAATCTTTCTGGAGACAATAAAACTCTCAGGAAAGCTTCAGTAAATCTGACTTTAAAGGGAGGCTGGTGGCTCAGTGGTAAAGAATCTGCCTGCCAATACAGGAGACACAGGTTCAAGGGTTCAGTTCCTGATGGTGGAAGATCTCACATGCCTCAGGCAACTAAAGCCCATGCACCACTTCTGAGTTGTAGCTCCACAACAAGAGAAGCCACCACAATGAGAAGTCTGTGCACCCAACTAGAGAAAGCCCTTGGGCAGCAACAAAGACCCAGCACAGCCAAAAATAAATAAACTTTTTTTTTTTTTAAAAAGGACAAAACAAGCTCTGGGAGGTAAATTATTTTCTGCTGCCTTCAGAGTTTCCAAACTCTTTTTAACAGAATATTTTCCAAATTTTCTATAATAAGAAAATAAATTTTTTTATGCCCAGTATGTATTCTGGCCAAATTCAAAAGATGATAAAACTTATTCTAAATGATTTATCCACTAAGGTCCTCAAACACGTGTTCAAACATTCCCTATCCAACCATTTAAATGACAGAAGACTCCTTATTTTTGAAGTGTTTATCCCTCCTAAGTTAACATTAAAAACAGCAAAATCAGAAAACCAATAGCAACTCATTTTAAATATTCCTGTCACAGAAACACTAATTTTAGTACTAAAATTAATTATTTTAAATTAAAATAGATTAAAATTATTTCGCTAATAAATGAACTACATCCACCCTTCCCTGGTGGCTGAGATGGTAAAGAATCTGCCTGCAATGCAGGAGACCTGGGTTCGATCCCTGGGTCGGGAAGATCCCCTGGAGAAGGGAATGACAGCCCACTCCAGTCTCCTTGCCGGGAGAATCCCCATGGGCCACAGTCCATGGGGTTGCAGAGTCAGACATGACTGAGCAACTAAGCACAGCACATCCACCCTATTTCCTGAGAAGGAACACAGAATGTTATTATTTAATAGAATATTCAAACTACAAGAACCTACCCCACACCTTCACTCCCACGAATAAGGCACCATGCGTGAGTGGCCCCAGTGAGACTCAGTAAGAAAAAACAAGTAGCCAGTCTCACCTGTGACTTTCCTGCAGTAAGGACAGTCAGTTTCAAGATTCCCACACCTTTTTGGAAGCAAACCTGTCAGACACCAAGCTGCAGACTGTGGTGTTGGCTCAGCGGTCCCATGTTCAGGGGACCTAGCTGACCCCAGGGACTGGGGACGGGCAAGAAGCCAGGCCATCCCATTGCCTACCATCTTCCTTAGCAACAACTTCTCCTTTGCTCAAGCCCCCGCCCATGCTCCCTCCCCGGCCAGGATTCCTACAACCCAAACAAGCCTAGATGCCTCTCACATCCTTGGCGCCCCCACTACTGTGCTTCCTGACTGCCCAGACCTGGTCCCAGGTGCTACAAGCTGCTCTACAACTTCAATTTCAAAACGCAGGCCGCCCCTCTACATCCATTTGTCACTTTCCCATTATTTCACCATGATGAAGTATAATATTAAATATTAGGTAGCTACTCCGTGCCAGGCCCTCAAGTTGGAAGCTACTTTGGCGGCAAAACAAGCACCATGCGATACTGAAATTACTTCCTGGACATCATAAGTAAGAGGGTTTTCTAAAGGCACCCTGCAGATGGATTCCCTGCAGCCTAAACACAATCCCTCACTCGATCAAGCTGTAACATTGACTTAAGAGCAACAAACTTGACTAACATTCCCATGCCAGCAGAACAGTGATCCAGAGGAAAACATTTCGGAAGAGATTCGCTTTTACCAGGTAGTTAATCCAATCAAAGAACTGCTGATTTGCCAAAGTGCCTTATGTTGACAGGTGAAATAAAATTCTGTCAACTTTATTATTTATGGAATAAAATGTAAACTCATTGCAAACATTTTCACAGCTGCTGATTCTGAGAGATCCAGCCCCCTCCTCCCACCACCCAACACACAACCTCAATTGCAGCCATGTTTAGCCAAACTCACTCTCCCCCAGACACTGGCATGGGATGGAAGGGACCCAGAGAAACTCTGACTGTCCGCAGAAGGTAGTGCTCTACCAAACTGCACAAATAAACAACAGTCTCTCCACTTAAGGCCTTCACAATCTATTATAATAAGGCGATAAGAGAAAACTTTACAACACAGCTAGTGTGGGAAGTATCACTGAGATTACAAAAACGCTGTGAAAAGACATGAGTGGGGATGAAGGCTGGGGAGGGGCAGGTGTAAGATTATTCAAGTAAGGCTACCTGCTTGAGAGAGAGCTGTGAATGCGCCAGAAATCTACAAAGGCACACAGGGAAATACTTTGCTTTTCTTGGTTGTCAACTTCGTGATATCTCAGAAGATAAAAGTGCTCCTTAAGCAAAAGATCGCGGGTTACTTTGAGATGTTCAGCCCTATCTCGGACTGAATAAAAGCTCAGAGCTTTTATTCAAATATGAACACTGACACACCCAATTTTAACACCTCTTCAGGAGCAATCTCATTTGGCCGAGCACTGATGTTTCTGTATCTGCCAACAATACACACAGCACACCACAGGCAATTAATGCACCAGAACGGAAGCCCTAGAAAGAACTCTAGAGTATAAGGTTCTTGAGATCAAGATTCCACTTACTCAGTGTTTGACGTGGCAAATTGCTCTGCCTCATTTTCTTAATGTGACTACTGTATCTATTAATTCTTTGATGTGAATGACGCTTGTTTCCCTTAACTAGAAGGTAAACAACCAAACCGTGAAAGCAAGAGTCCCACTTGACCGCTGCTGTATCCCCAGCGCTCAGCACACCCTCCTGCATGAAGTAGGTGCAAAATGTATACCTGAAATACTGGAGTGGATGAGCAGTCAGTAAAGACGGACACATCTCTCCAGAAACTCTAGACTCTGACAGGGAACCATGACTGGCAATCTGTGCGGGCTCAGCAATCTGGCGAAATTACCATTTTCAAAGACTTAATTATCACATTCCTTCTGCAACAGAGTAAGATGATAACTGACACATCTAAACGTAATTAATCTACCTGACCCTTGGAAATCACCCTTTAATACGGTCCCTTTAACATCAATGCTTTCCTAAAATATGAACTGTGCGAGGAAAACATCCACTTGAGGAAATGGACTCTTCATGATTCATTCTTCAGCGTGGTCTTTAATACTGTAGATTTTAATCCCACCTGATTTCAGATATTTTTTTAAATACTGTTTCTCAGGGTGCAGTTCAGAAATCTGCGGCTAAAAGCCATCTTTCCGATCGGATTCGCTGCTCCTTAAAGAAAGGTACAGGAAATGTACCACCCATACGAGGAAGACAGCGGGGGGGGGGGGGGGGGGAATCTCCCACATGCACAAAAAGAACTGGGAAGGCGTAAAACAGAAGGAAAGGCTGCAGGAGTCTTTGATAAACGTGATCGCTAGGCCCACGTGGTAGAAGAATAACTTTTTTTTTTCTTTTCTGAGACGATTCACAACTAAGATCGCCAGAGAGATCGCCAGATGTTAAAGCCATGAGGAGCTAAGGAAACGAATTTACCCCTACCGTGTGGAGTGACAACGGGTCCCCGGGCCACGCACAGAACACCAAGACTTAAACGCACGCTCGCTCTGCTTAACTCGGGACCTGTCCACGAGGCATGAGCTCTTTTCCCCTGAAGCTCTTTTCCCCTTCTACTTAAAAGCCCCCGACACGACACACGACAGCGCTGCTGCCTCCGGTTCCCGCACAGAAATACTTCCAAGTCACACACCGATGCGCCTGGTGCGTTCAAGTAAACAAACGACAGGAACACTTAAGCTGTTCTCAGGATCGGCGGGCATTCCCAGACAAGACCCCCGGCTGCAAACCGGGGAGCTCGGTCCCCTCAGAGGAGGAGACACGGTGGGGGTCAGTTTCGACAGCACTTGAAAGTTTCCCCCTTTGCGCGCACACACACACCCTCGTCCCCCGGGCTCGGCTGGGGGACTTGGCCTCGCCAGGGCGCGGGGAGGAGACCTGCGCCGACTTCCGCGCGCGCGGGCCGGCAGGGGGACCTGCCTACCCCGCCGCGGCCCCGCGCGCTCCGGACGCAAAGGCGGGGGCGCCGCGCGCGTGCTCCCACCTCCGGCCCCCCAGCACCGCGGCGATCCGGGGCACCGCAGGCCCGCGCCCCTCCCTGCCCCCGCGCGCCCCGGGGCCGCTCCGCCCGCGCTCGGGCCGCGCCGTCCAACCGCCCCCGGCTGGCCCGCGCTAGGCCCCGCGGGCGGCAAGGGCGGGGACGCGGGCCGCCCGCCCGCCGCACCTACCATGGTACAGATGGAGGCGAGTTTGGAGACCGTCATTAGGATTTCCATCCGCCCAGCGCCATCTTCCACCCAATCGCGGCGGCGGCGGGCGGGGAGGGAGGCAGCCGGGACGCCCGCTCACACCGCGGGCCAACCCCGAGCCGCCGCGGACCCACGCACCGAGCCTGCTCAGCCGCCGCTGCCGCTTTCGCCGCCGGCGCTCCGACACTCCCCGCCGCGGGCCCCAGCCCCCGCCTGCCGGCCGCCCGCCCGCCCCCGGCTCCTCCCCGGCGCAGGGCGCAGCCGCTGCCTCGGGGCCCGCGCCTGCCCGCCGCGCACCCCGCCCAGCGCGCTGGGGAGCGGGCTCCGCCGAGGCCCTAATGCCCGGCCTGCCCGGCAGCTGCGCGGCCCGGCGGCGCGCCCTCGCCGCCCCGCCCACCTCCGCGCGCCCTGCCCACTCCCGCGTCGGCCCCGCCCGCCGC
>ML663566.1:32941112-33014752 GCA_007570785.1 Antilocapra americana
GCGGCGGGCGGGGCCGACGCGGGAGTGGGCAGGGCGCGCGGAGGTGGGCGGGGCGGCGAGGGCGCGCCGCCGGGCCGCGCACCCTGCCCACTCCCGCGTCGGCCCCGCCCGCCGCCGCGCACCCCCGCCCTCTCCCGCGCCGGCCCCGCCCACAGCAGCGAGCCCCGCCCACCCCTGCGCCGGGCCCGCCTTCTCCCTGCGGACACCTCCCTCCGCCTCCCTCCGCCTCCCAAACGCGCCACTCTGGGAACTCCCGCGCCGGCTCCACCCCGCGCTTGGCCGGGGCGGGGCTCGAGCGGCACCGCCTCCCGCCCGCGGCCCTCGTGGTCCTAGAGCCTGCTCTTCGGATGAGGGATGAAGAGGGGCGCGGGGATGACCAGCGTCTGTCCTGAAAGGACTGACCTCCAGCCTCTACCAAGGCCGAGGGGACAGCTAGTCCCCACTGCCCAGCCAGGAAACTGAGGGGTGGTCTCGATAATTCTGGGTGCGATGGGAGGAAACCTGCTTCTGGACGGTTAAAATAGCCCGGGTCATCCAACATCCCAAGCAGCTAAAATGCAAGGTGGTTTGTCTCTTTCTACATACTTTGGGTGAATAACCTAGGTCAAAACACCATGATTTAGCGAAAGATAAGTTAATTCAATAAACGTGAAAGGGGCAAAGAAAAAACTATATATATTTCGCTCTTTGAATCAAGAAAGGTAAATTACAAGGAAGGGGGCGAAGCTGCTTTCCCGCCTGCTTGTTGGCCATAAATTTAGAATTTGATTATAAATATAGTTTCTAAATATATTTGTTCTGAAAGTCGAGTTGCAAAATAGGAAAGATCTCAACCCAGCAGTGATGATGATGTTCCTAGGGACAAATAGTCCCTCAAGTGAGAAAAAGGTCCTGTGAGAAATGGTGAAGCTGGTGTTAGCCAGGAGGCCGGTTACTATTTTCCTCCTTTGTAAAATGCATCATCGCACCCTGTCCTTTCTGTCAGGCAGCTCAGCTTCACTTCTTCCTATTTGGGAAAGAAGTTCAAGTTAATAAATATAAATTATTGTATTAGCATGCATATGTGCTCAGTCACTCAGTCGTGTCTGACCGTTATCAACCCCAAGGACTGTAGCTGGCCAGGCTCCTCTGTCCATAGGATTCTCTAGGCAAGAACACTGGGGTGGGTTGCCATTCACTTCGCCAGAGAAATCTTCCCCACACAGGGATAAACCTGCATCTCCTGTGGCTCCTGCATTGGCAGGCGGATTCTCCACCACTGAGCCACCTGGGAAGCCCTTATTTTATTAGAAAGCTGTGATTTTTCACGGTGATCATGGAATGCTTTTTTGGGTTCCCCCATTTCAGTGGGGCAGAAATTCAGACACATCTCTAAAATCAGATATTCCTTATCTCCTCAGTTCAAAACATTAAAAAAAATTTAGGTGAAAAATAGATTTCTGGTACATACATGCTGTTTCCATAGTGATTTCCATTATAAGCTTGCTTGGGGGAAAATAAATTGCAAACAGAATATAACCAAGTCCCATAGTAGCTGGCCTGATGCTCCAGACACCTGCCTCCTGGGAAGCCAGGCCCACCCTCTTTGCCCTGATACCCGAGCTAGTACTAGAAAGCTCTAAAACACACATTCAGGGTGCTGGGTGCTCATCTCCCTGTTTCTCTGCCCAGACTGGGAAGTATCATCCACCCGAATTCCTTCTTGCTATGTTCCATCTTGCTTAGGCCTCCAGTGTGTGCCTGGGCCTCCTACCAGTGTCACCATGCCCCTCGATGCTGTCTGCCTCCCCTGTTTGGATTGAAATCTATCTTCATCTTGTCCCATAAAGCAGGTCTGCACCAGAACTTGAGCCCCACCTCTATCTATGCTGCCCATCTAGATCTTTCCTTGTCCATGGAACAGAGGCCACCAGATTTACAGGTAAGTGTAACCCATGGACAGAGGAGCCTGGCAGACTACAGTCCATAGGGTCATAAAGAGTCGGACACAACTGAGTGAGCTTGCAATCATGCACATAAGAACAAGGACTTTTCTACATGGATTTCTGGTAGAATTACCTGGAGTTGTGTTGGTTGATGTTCAGTTTGCTCAGTCATGTCTGACTCTTTGTGACCCCATGGTCTGTAACACACCAGGCTTACTTGTCCTCCACCATCTCCTGGAGCTTGTTCAAACTCATGTCCATTAAGTGAGTGATGCCATCCAACCATCTCATCCTCTGTCGTCCCCTTCTCCTCCTGCCTTCAATCTTTCCCAGCATCAGGGTATTCTCTAATGAGTCGGCTCTTCACATCAGATGGCCGAAGTATTGGAGCTTCAGCTTCAGCATCAGCCCTTCCAATATTCAGGATTGATTTCCTTTAGGATTGATGGGCTTGATCTCCTGGCTGGCCAAAGGACTCTCAGGAGTCTCCTCCAACACCACAATTCAAAAGCATCAGTTCTTCAGTACTCAGTCTTCTTTATGGTCCTACTCTCACGTCTATATATAACTACTGGAAAAATCAGAGCTTTGACAGTACAGACCTTTGTAATTTAATGTCATCAAAATTCAGGTGAGGGACTTCCCTGGCGGTCCAGCAGTTAAGACTCTTGTGCTTCCAATGCGGGGGATGCAGGTTTGATCCCTGGTCAGGGAACTAAGATCTCTCATGCCTCGCATTGCAGTCAAAAACTTAAAATAAATAAATTGGGTGATATTACAGATCCTAAAGACAAATATCTCAATGCCTCGGGTCTCCAGCCTAAATAGAAAGATACGGATGTAAAGAGAGAGTCTTCCATGCACTAGGTGCTGCGCTGGTGTGCATTTTTTGGTTTTTGTTTTCCACCATCTGTAATGCAGTTGAAGATAAGATTAAGCTGAAATGTCACACTTTCACCCCCAGAGCTTGAAAGGGATTATCTGGGCTTAGAACACAGTTTTCACCTGCAGCCATATCAGCTTCACAAAGAGCTTCATTGTATGCAGGGAAAAGATGAGTTTTGTGTGCAACTGACTTCTTTCGGCCTTCCTGAGTGTATCAGCTCCAGTTTACACCCAGATAACTTCAGGGACCAACCAAGTAAACGACCTAGGGCCAAGCTGATTCCATTTGGTCAGCACAATATTTATTTAAATGGCTTTATCTGAATAATTTTGCACAATCTTTTACTGTATAGTTCCTTGCAAGCCACTTTGTATTTTCTGTTCTCCTCCTGCCTCCTATTCACCATGCGTTACTTTGTATACTTCTGCTGCCTCTCTCTTCCCTGAAGGCATTAGGGTTTGCAACCAGCTGACGTCTGTGAATGAGATGTTACCTGCAGTGGGGAGGGAAGGACATGGTGAGAAGGTGGGGAGAAGTGCAGAAGACACCCACCATGACAGAATGTGCTTATCAAGGGCTTCTCTGTGCACCAGGCATGGAGTAGGTGCCACCATCACCTCATTCCAGATGAGGAAACAGAGGCCCAGAAATAACCTTGCAGGCTTACACAACTAGTAAGCAATAGAACCAGGATTTTAACCTGGCTCCAGAGGTCACACTGGTATATACTCTGCTAACCCAGCAAACGTCAAAGTGCCTCTTCTTTGATTCTAACAGAATGAGGTTGAAAGCTACTCCCTCCTTTGGGACCCAAATCCAGGTTTTAGCTACAAAATATACTCAGAGAGATAGTGCTTTGCCTTACTTTCCTCAATTGGAAAATAAGAGTAATGTTTATGCCTACCCCAGAGGGGTATGACCAGTGTGATGTTCAGATAGCATCACCGACTCAATGGACTTGAAATGGAGCAAATTCCAGGAGATAGCAGAGGACAGAGGAGCACAACTTAGTGACTCAACAACACAGTGAAAAAAAAGAGAGAGAAAGAGACAAGAGTGTGACAAGGATAAAACCTGGAGACATGGTTATGAAAGTGTCTGGCACTCAGCATAGACTGGCAAGCTTTTCGATGTTTTAGTAGTCAGGATGGGCGAGTACAGCTCACAGGCTACCAGCTCACTCCCTCCGATGGGACAAGGCTCTGCGGTGTGCCAGTCACCTGATCTTTATTTTAGATGCATTTTCTAATGTAAGCTCCCAAGGCCCTTGGTTACCATGTTCATCTCAGCACTGCCCACGCAGTACAGGGACAAGGGCCAGACCCAAATGCTGAAAACCCAGGGTCTCTCCTCTTCTCTTTCCTGATCCTTGATAGTTGAATGAATTAACCTTCTTGGTGGCACTAATTAACATCATCCACCTGTCCAGTTGGATGTGAGAGCTAGATCATAAAGAGGGTTGAGCACCAAAGAACTGATGCTTTTGAGCTATGGAACTGATGTTTTCGAACTGTGGACCTGATGCTTTCAAATTGGAGAGTCCCTTGGACAGCAAGGAGATCAAACCAGTCAATGCTAAAGGATATCAACCCTGAATATTCATTAAAATGAGTGAATGATAGTTGGATGGCATCACCAACTCAATGGACATGAGTTTGAGCAGGCTGCAGAAGATGGTGAAGGACAGCCTGGTGTGCTGCAGTCCATGGGGTTACAAAGAGTCAGACATGACTGAGAGACTGAACAACAAAATTCACTGGCAGGACTGATGTTGAAGCTGAAGCTCTAATACGTTGGCCATCTGATGCAGAGTCAACTCATTGGAAAAGACTCTGTTGCTGGGAAAGATTGAAGGCAGGAGAAGAAGGGGACGACAGAGGATGAGATGTTGGATGGCACCATGGACTCGATGGACATGAGTTTGAGCAAGCTCCTGGAGACAGTGAAGGATGGGAAGCCTGGAGTGCTGCAGTCCATGGAGTTGCAGAGTCAGATATGACTGAATGGCTGAACAACAACAAACTGTCCAGCATGCAAAGTTGCCTCAGTCATGTCCAACTCTGTACAACCCTATGGATTGTAGCCTGCCAGCTCCTTTGTCCATGGGATTTCCCAGGCAAGAAATCTTGAGTGGGTTGCCATGCTCTCCTCCAGAGGATCTTCCTGACCCAAGGATCAAACCCATGTCTCTAATGTCTGCTGCATTGGCAGGCAGGTTCTTTACCACTAGCGCCACCTGGGAAGCGCCTCCATCATTTAATCAAACCAATAATGTTCTTTTGTTGGTTTCAATCAACAAATCAGTGGCTGTCTTTTCAAGGCTGATTTCTAATTCAGACGAATAAAGTTGAAGCATATGCTCTATGGATATACAACTCCATTTTGCTGGGCAGCATGGCGTTATAGCTACTATATCTAAAACTTTGTCATTGTTTATACCTAGGTTTTCAAATAGAGGGCCAAAGGCACAGCCCCTTTATACTCCATTTAAAACTGAAACAAATTAGTTCCTTTCTTAAAACCAATATCAATTGGTCATCTACTGATGCCTAAGAGAAATCTGTGCCCTCAGGAAGGACACGGTCCTCTGGGGACGAACAGGTAAGTTTTATGAAAAACGACCTGAGAGAATGAAGAACGTCTGCCTGCAGGAGGGATGAGGTGAGGCCAGCTTCACAACCTGGAAGAACAGGATGAACAGTGGTGAGGGAAGGGGCCACAGAGGACATCCATCTGAGCCTGAGGCTCGTCTAAGGCTGGGGCACTGAGCGGTCCGTGGTATCTGTGGAGATGAGGGTGGAATGTTAAGGGGATGCAATCCCACCTACAATGACCAGCAAGGGCTATGGTCTCTGGAACCTCTACAGCCATCTCCATCTGTACTAAGTGGTAGAAGCAGCCTACTCCACTGTTTTCTGGGACTTCCCTGGTAGTCCAGTGACTAAGACTCCATGCTCCTGATGCCGGGGTCCCGGGTCCAATCCCTGGTCAGGGAACTAGATCCCACATGCTGCAACTAAGACCTCGAACAGCCAAGTAAATAAATACATGGACACATGTATATGTGTGGCTGAGTCCCTTCGCTGTTCACCTGAAACCATCACAACATCGTTAACTGGCTATGGTGGTGCCCCAATACAAAATGAAATGTTTAATAAAAATAAATAAATATTAGAAAAGAGAAAAACCTGTTTCTTGTCCTTCCTGTTCTCCATTTGGATTCCTCATCCTGCCATTTTTGAGCCTAAACATGGTAGAGAATCTCAAAGAGACATCAAACTAACTGGTCTGTAACTGGGGAGAAAAACCTTGACTTCTGGTGAACACAATGGTAACCCAGAATGGTTTATTCAGTACTTGGCTCCTTACTGAGCAGGGCCTGACTGTGGGAGACTGGGGAGCAAACTGGGGAGCATCCTGGCTGATTAGAAAAAGTGTAAAAGCTGCTGAGCATGACTTGAGAAGTGGATATGTTTTCAAACGTTTCAATCAGCCACTCTATCTCCTGAGAAAAGGGGAGAACACAGAGAGAGAGCCACAGAGTGATAACCTTGGATATAAACGTGAGCCATTCCAATCATGTGATTACTAACTTTGTGCATCTGAATTGCATTTTTTTAGTGACACATATCTGTTGAATATTTCTGACACTTCAAGAACAAAAAGCTTGCTCCTTCGAGAAGCTTGCCATCTAGTTGAGAGAGAAGACGTGTACACAAACCACTTTAAGTCAGCTAAGTACCAAACTGTGCAGAGAAGAAAGTGCTTGTTTCTTCTTTAGGTCATCCAGAATTCTACCACTTACTAGAGAGTAAGGTCACCTGATCCAAAGGGAAAAATTGGAAAATCTCAGAGTAACATATCTTTTAAGCAAAAATCACCTCCGTCTTCTTCCCCAAACACCAACAAGCTCCAGGCCATTTCTGAGCCTCTGTACTGGCCATTCCTTCTCCTAGGAACACTCTCCTCCTTTACATGGTCACCTCCTCCAGGAGGCCTGCCCTGATGCCACCAGGTGTAAATCTGTGATAACTGGAACCCTGACAGTTTTAGAGCTATCCCAAGGCCTGAGAAAGAATAGTTAAGTGCTCAATGAATAAACGTCAGGGAATGAACAGAAGCTGACAAACACCTACTCTTTAAGCCTGCCCCCTCCAGAGCAGGTAGAACTGTTTTATGCTGAATAACCCACGCAGTGAATGTGAAGTCTCCGAAAGCACTCACAGACACTCCAATGCTTCTCTGAGTCTCTTCCATCTGGAGTTTCTCATTTTCATTTCAGCATCTGCTCAGCTCTTGTAAGAAAGTACATCGGGAAAACAAAAGAGAAAATGCACTTTGTGGATTGTAAAAGTCTGAAGCACCTACATCTAACTTCCCCAATCATGACTCGGATTTTCTTGATTGTGCCTCTAGTATTTTTCTGTGGAGGCAGCATCTTACCTCATCCTGCCCTCTCCTTATGCCTTACTTCTCAAAAATGTCAGGGCAGATTTTCTATATGATTCACCAGAATTTAACCATGTACTTGGAGTTTGTATTGTAAACGTTTGCCTCTGACCTCTGATTTTACTGCCATTTTTTGCATCTTACCACTCACCGGGCCTCCTGTGCACCTGACTTTGAGGAGCCTGCCGAGGGCACCTAGTACAGGGCAGTGTAGCCCCGGGGGGTTTCCTGAGACCTGCAAGCTCTGTCATCACTTGAGACAGACAGGTGTGACTCCCACTTCTTCTTTTTAGAAGAACCCTCTGTTTAAACAGCCAAGCGTAGTGATGTTAGACAAAGGAAAAAATTCCAAACTATATTTAGCGTATAGAAACTCTTCTCAAACATACAGGAGACTATTCATGGTGATTTCCCAGGATTGAGGAAGTGGGAATGGGTGCATTCTTTTTATGCTTTTTGAGTTAGGAAATATGTAAAATTATAACAATTTCAAAAGTTGAGTAAATTGAATTTTTTAAAACCAAAAGATGTAGTTATGTGACAATATTTTAAAATTATTGGGCGCAATCTAAATTTTTTAATAATTTTAAGTAACTTATCGATGGGAGCCTAGTTCAGTTCTGGCCCATCTCTGCCTAAATAGAATACACATTTGATGTCTGACACTACCTCCTGTAAGACTGTTTGGGCTCTTCTGTCTACATTGGCTCAGACTCTGCGAGTTAAGAAAGATAGCAGTCTCTTTACAGAAGGACAAGCTTTTGTCTGCATGCCTCAAGAGGGCTAGCCATGGGTATTTCTCCTGCTCTGTCAAAAGGAAGAGGTCACAGAGGAAATGAGAGATGGGAAGAAAGGAGGTGAATCCAGAAAACCCTGTCTGTTCTCCTGTTCCTGGTGCTCCATCCTCAAGGCCCAGATGGAAAAGAGATGATATTTCTTTTCATCTCTTCTGAGATCACCTTCACGTGATCGTATAACCAATGAACCCACGACCACCATCATGTGACCTCCTGCCTGACACCTGTCCAGGAAATAGTCCTGTGCTTTTCTCAACCTCCCAGGCACTTCTGCATCTTAACCTTTTCTGGGTGTTTTTTTAGGACTTTTTTTTTTTTTTTTGCTTTAGCCTTTGCCAATTCCCTCAGGCCAATTCTACTAAGCAGAGTGTGTGTCTGTGTTAGTCACTCAGTCATATCCGACTCTGCGACTCCTGGACTGTAGCTAGCCAGGTTCCTCTGTCCATGGAATTCTCCAGGCCAGAATGCTAGAGTGGATAGCCATTCCCTTGTTCAGGGGCTCTTCCTGACCCAGAGGTCAAACCCAGCTCTCCTGCATTGCAGGCCAATTCTTTACTGTCTGAGCCACCAGAGAAGCTCACTGAGCATAGTAGAAAATTTATTTCTCTTTTGAACAACATAGGAGAAGATATATCTATCTACTGGCACAAAGCTTGAGCAAAAATGACAGATGATATCAGAATTTCTTTCAACAGGTCTTCCAGGGAAATGCACGCCCATCTGTTCAAGGCTCAAGCCAGGGGCTGCTGCTTCTGACAAACTGGCCACACCTGGTCCCCACTGCTCCCTCATCTTTGCTGCCTGCAAGCGGCAAGGAGCTCTTTATTTTTAAGGATTCAATAGTCAATCATTCGTAAGAAACAGGAAACAGACATCAAAAATAATAAATAAGGGAAAAACAAAATTGTATAAAACTCTCTGGTAGTTAGCTGTGGTCAACTTCTGAAGTACTAGAGGGTTTCAACTTAAGAATTAGCACGTCTCAGACTTCCCTGGTGGTACAGTGGATGGGAATCCGGCTGCCAACGAAGGGAACATGGACTCGATCCCTGGTCTGGGAAGATCCCACGTGCCTGGGAGAAATGAAGTCCATGTACCCCAGCTACTGAGCCCACACGCCCCCAAGCCTGTGCTCCACAACAAGAAAAGCCATTGCAGTGAGAAGCTCACACACCGCAAGGGACAAAACCCACTCACCACAACTAGAGAAAGCCCTCAAGCAGCAGTGAAAACCCAGTGTAGCCAACAGTAAGTAAATAATTAATTTTTTTTAAAAAGTATTAGGCTGTCACCTTGGTTGAATCCCTCCCCTTCGCCCCCACAGGGTGTCCAGTTGTGTCCTGAACAAACTCTTCACCCTCTAAGCTCCAGTTTCCTCATTATTACAAAGGGGAAGACCCTGATGTCATCAGCTTGTTGGGGAGGTTAAATGAGATACTTCTTATAAGGACTGGCCTCCGCTGGCCCCCAGGCTGAGTGACGTAAGAGAGTGCATGACCGTTCTCATGAATTCTCTCCTCTTTTCTCCTCAACAAGTTGATTCAGTCAGAACAGTGTGTGGTTGCTTGATTTGAAGAGCAATGAATTCACAGTAACCAGAGGTGGAAACAACCCCGGTGTCTATCGATGGATGGATGGATGGATAAACAAACTATGGCAAATACATATAATAGAATATTATTTGGCCTAGAAAAGGAACAACATTCTGATGCATGCTACAACATGGAAGTGCTTTGAGGCCATGGTGCTAAGTGAAATAAGCTAGTCACAAAAGGCCATATTGTATAATTCCGCTCACGTGAAGTACCTAAAATGATTAGAGGCTTCCCTGGCAGTCCAATAGTTAAGAAGACTCTGTGCTTCCACTGCAGAGGGCATGTGTTCAATCCCTGGTCAAGGAATTAAGATTCCATGTGCCATGGAGTGTGGCCAATAAATAAATAATGAGATAGTTGAATGCATAGAGACAAGGAGAATAGTGGCTGCCAGGGGACTGGGAGAAGGGGAATGGAGAGTTAGTGTTTAATGAGTACAAAGTCTCCATTGGGGATGATGAAAAGGTCTGGGGTATGGACAGTGGTGATGGTTCACAGCAACGTGAACACATTCAATGCCATTGTACTGTATACTTAATAATGGTTAATATGGTAAATTTTATGCTATGGATTATACATTTCACCACAATTTAAAAAATCATTAAAAATACTCACCAAGGACTTATACACAGACAGTGTCAATGCATTCATTCAGACTGAGTTCCTCCACCCTCTGGACCCCACACTGATCTGCCTACAGCTTCTCTTCTGCCATCCACTATACCTCCCCACCCTGAGGCCTGCCTTCGAGTGCCCCCACAGGTCTGCCCAAGGGTCCCTGCTCCTTTCTGAATCACTACTAGGATGCAGAGGCTACAAACACACCAGGCACGCCTGTGGCTCAGTGTGAAACCAGGCCTCCCTCGGTTCCTGCCCCACTGCCCATCTGCTTCAACGCTTCTCCTTCACGGGCTTCCCTGGGCCCTGTGAGTCACCTTGACTCCTCTTTTCCACCTGTGCTGACCCCTTGGACGGAGTGACTCAGCCCTTGGATTGCCCACTTGGCTGGGCACTTGGCCTTGCAAGGTTCAGCTTCCTGTGTCTGCTCCCTGATGACTCTCAGAGTCTGCCAAGCAGCTGAGGCCATTCTCTGCTTGTCTCCAGCAGAAGCCACCAGTCTCCGAGGCTGGGAACGTGAGCATCACCCATTTCTGCCTTCCCCCCTCTGCCCCTCCATCAGGGCCACCTCAGGAGCACCTAGTCGATAGGTTTCCTTTGGAACACACCCTTGCATCCTGCTACAAGCCTCCACATGCACCTCCAGTCTGGTTTTCCTCCTCCAGTCTGGAGTCCCCTCTCTATTCCGTGTTCTTCCTCCAGCCTTGTCTCTCTCCTCTGGTCTGTGTCCCTCCTCTGGTCTGGTCTCCCTCCTCTGGTCTGTATCCCTCCAGACCTTTCTCCCCATCATGGCAAGAGCTGCTGTCTCAAGTGCAGATCTGGTCCTGCTGCTCTCCTGCCAAGAAGCCCCACAGGTCCCAACCCTGGAGGACACGCCCTGGCTCCTTGCTCGCCAGACTACACCCCTCACACGGGCCCCCACCTGCCATGCCAGCCAGGCCCCTCCCCCACCACAACACACCAACATCTCCCCATCCCCGTGGGCTTCCGCCAAGGCACAGATGGCATGGTTTGCCCAGAGTGGTCTCTGCTTACACCTGTTGTTCGGTGTAACTTTGAACAGCCTTCCTTTCACTCTCCACAGTGTCCTGGTTTCATCAACAAGGTATGTGGTCACTGCGTTTGCTCTAATTCTTCATCCATGGTCTGCTCCATGTTGGAGGTGGTGGGAAGCCTTGCCCACCCAGCCTTCTCTGTGTGACTTCATGACAGTGTTTACCATAGCACGTTGTTAGGGAATTGTCTGTTTTCCCTGCTAGACTCCTTGAGCTTAGGTGTGCTTGGTCACTCAGTCATGTCCAACTCTTCATGACCCCACGGACTGTAGCCCACCAGGATCTCCTGTCCATGGGATTTCCCAGACAAGAATACTGGAATGAGTTGACATTTCCTCCTCCAGGGGATCTTCCTGACACAGGGATCAAACCTGTGTCTTTGGGGTCTCCTGCGTTGGCAGGTGGATTCTTTACCACCAAGCCACCTGGGAAGCCCATCTCTAAGTCTTATATATCTTCTCATCCCCAGCACTCAGAAGAGTCCCTGATACAAAGTAGGTGGTCAGCTAAAGTTTGTCAAAGAGGAATGGAAAAGATGAATTCATTCGTTGAGAACTCTGTGCCCAACACTGTTCCAAGTTCTTGGCAAAGCAGATGACCATCCACATTCTCGTGGAGTTCCTCCACATTTAAGTGGAGAAAATGGACACAAGTTGGTTTCTGAGCAGATCACTGGCAGGGTACAGGCATGGAATTTTCTGGGTGACTAAGCAGGCTCGCCCCCAGACCTGGGCAGCTGGGGTCAGCTCTCCTTGAGGCATGAGACTGTCTGGGGGATGAGAGCCACCCTAGCCAAAGCAAGCATTCAGTCAGAAGGGAAGAAGCAAAATATGATGATGAGAGAGGGGTCACAGAGATCCTAGGATGCTGGCTTTGAAGATGGAGGAAGGGGACAAGCCAAGGAATGTGGGTGGTCCCTTAAAGCTGGAAAAGGCAAGGAAATGACCCCCTCCGTAGAGTGTCCAGAAAGGAATGCAGCCTGGCCCAGACCTTGAGTTTAGTCCAGTGGGGCATGTGTCAGACTTCTGATCTTCAGAACCAGAAGACAAAACATTAAGCTCTAAAAAGGAGGGAGAAGAGAAGAAGCAAGGAATAGAAGCTAGGTAAACGTGTCCACTGCGAGTAGGGTTGGGGGAACAATCCACCCCCAGGCCAGAGCTGCCTCTGGTAGTGTCTTCTTTCTACCCTGTCAACACACTTCTGGGATAGTGCATTTAACGGTATGTTAGAATGTTACTCAGAGTGTTATTACAAAGCTCTGGGTGAATACCCTGCCTTCCCGCCCAGGCTCATGCCATGTTAGAACCTGTTCACACTAGTTACATGCTCAGGACCTGCCAACCTTGTCCTGAAAACTTTCCTCGACCATCCCTGCTCCCTAATTCTTACATCAAGCATCACTCATAGTCATTTTTAGTAATTAGAATATCAGATCTGTAGGAAAATATCCCCAGAGAGATTGTTCCCATTCAAATATAAAAATGAAAACAGCTCAACAGACATGAAAATGGCAATATGGTCTATTCTGTTGACATAGTTCCAACAGAAGAAGCCAACCAGGGAAAGAATCAAGGTACCAGAGCTCTGTAGAATTAAGCATACCCTGGAAAGCCCTAAATATCTTTCCTCTTGGTTCTACTATGAAATGGTCTGAGAAAGCCTCAACCCTAAAACCAAAGCACATCAAAGGAAATTTCTTCTCATTGTTTTCTTTTTTTCTTCCCTTGAGAGATGGTGGAGTAGCAGTTCTGTGGATGAGACTATCAAGCAGGCATTTTGATGATGCCAGTAATGAAGTTGGTTGGAGAAAATGGGAACTGAGTTGGAAAATACGAGATGAATTCTTTTGTGCTCTCCTGTTCTAATGCCTGGGTCAAAGTGACCCAAACCAACTGCAGTTCTGCAACACCAGGTGAGTGTTCCAGGGAGGCCAAATCCTGCTCAATCCAGCAATCCATCACCTGTTTGAACCCAAAAGATCTCACTCTTTATCTTTTGGCCTTCTTTCCATGACACTACTCTAATTCAAATAATTTCCCTGCTGCCAAGACTGCAGTAGATTCTTTCTTCTTCTTTCCTTTTTGCTTTTTTGTTATGAAAATTTTCAAGCATATTAAAAAAGTAGAGGGAATAGTAACCCAATTTAGAGCCCAATTTACCCATTGGGTAAATACAACCCAACTTACCCACTGAAAAACAGAACCCAATTTACTCATCATCCAATTTTTCTACAGAAAATTTGCATGTAGTAAAATGCATGGATTTTAAGTGTACAATATGCTTTGATAAATCATATACTTGTTTGAGGCTTCCCTATGGCACAGTGGTAAAGAATCTGTCTGCCAATGCAGGAGACACAGGAGATTTGGATTCAATCCCTGGGTCGTAAAGATCGTCTGGAGTAGGAAATGGCAACCCCTTCCAGTATTCTTGCCTGGAAAACTCCATGGACAGAGGAATCTGGTGAGCTACAGTCCATGGGGTTGCATAGAGTTGGACACAACTCAGCACACATGAGTATACTTGTCTGACTGCCATACCCTATCAATACAAAGAATTTTCCCATCACTCCAGAAAGTTCTTTACCATCACTCAGTTTGGCAGTTGGCAATACATAGCCACACTTAGTTCATCTGTACCCCTACCCCTGGACACCTCAGGATGACTTCGAAGAAAATCCAGATATCTTCTTACTTTATCTGCAAATATTTCCTTGTATTTCTTTGAGATCACCAAACTATTATTATCACACCTAAACGAACAATAATTGTTTAACATTGTCAAATACCTAGTCTGAATCTACATTTCCCCAATTCTCTCTTAATAGATTTACACTTAGTTCTTCATATTTGGTCTATTTCATTGATTTTGAAAAACACTGCAGGCGAACATTTCCAGTCCACCATCGTGATTATCTGCTGTGTGCTCTTTAGTCTAGCATTCTTGGACTTGACAGATAACTTTCCCATTTAAATGCCAAAGCTCTTCTTCATGCAGCTTGCCCTCCTACTGAAGAAAACTAGGTTTTATATGAATAAACCTGTTTCCTCATGGCTGGGAATTTGATTATGTGTCTCTTCCCTTTACCCTGCCCACAAACGTTTGTTAAATAAATGTTTTCTGGACATGGAAGAAGCACAAGCTGGAATCAAGAAGGCCGGAAGAAATATCAATAACCTCAGATAGGCAGATGACACCACCCTTATGTCAGAAAGTGAAGAACTAAAGAGCCTCTTGATGAAAGTGAAAGAGGAGAGTGAAAAAGTTGGCTTAAAGCTCAACATCCAGAAAACTAAGATCATGGCATCTGGTCCCATCATTTCATGGCAAATAGATGGGGAAACAATTGGAAATTTTATTTCCATTGTGAGCGACTATTTTTCAGGGCTCCAAAATCACTGCAGATGGTGACTGCAGCCATGAAATTAAAAGACACTTACTCCTTGGAAGGAAAGTTATGACCAACCTAGAGAGCCTATTTAAAAGCAGAGACATTACTTTGCCAACAAAGTTCCATCTAGTCAAGGCTATGGTTTTTCCAGTAGTCATGTATGGATGTGAGAGTTGGACGGTGAAGAAAGCTGAGCGCTGGAGAATTGATGCTTTTAAACTGTGGTGTTGGAGAAGACTCTTGAGAGTCCCTTGGACTGCAAGGAGATCCAACCAGTCCATCCTAAAGGAGATCAGTCCTGGGTGTTCATTGGAAGAACTGATGTTGAAGCTGAAGCTCCAATACTTTGGCCACCTGATGAGAAAAGCTGACTAATTGGAAAAAACCCTAATGCTGAGAAGGATTGGGGGCAGGAGAAGAAGGGGACGACAGAGGATGAGATGGTTGGATGGCATCACTGACTCGATGGACATGGGTTTGGGTAGACTCTGGGAGTTGGTGATGGACAGGGAGGCCTGGCATGCTGTGGTTCATGGGGTCGCAAAGAGTCGGACATGACTGAGCGACCTGAACCGAACTGAACTAAGCACCAGGAATGAGCTAATAGCTAGGGAATCAATAGGGAACAAGATAAACATAATTCCTGCCCCATGGGAAATCATGGCTTCCTCCCCCTCTCCCTGTTGGAACCTTAGTTACTTTCAAGTGTTCGTTGCTCAGTAGTGTCTGACTCTTCAGGACTGCGTAGACTGTAGCCCACCAGGCTTCTCTGTCCATGGGATCTCCCAGGCAAGACTACTCCAGTGGGTTGACACTTCCTCCTCCAGGGGATTTTCCCGACCCAGGGATCCCACCTGCGTCTTTTGCATCTCCTGCATTGGCAGCGTGGTCTCTGTCTCCTCTGTTCTGTTCCTCACTGATGATTCTCACTGTTTTTTCTTTCCTACATTGTCTTCTACTTCTTCCCCCACTGAAGGCAGATTTGTGGGTGTGTGACCCTAATTTAAGTCTCCCCTAAGTCTCTGGTCCCCAAATTATGTCTCTGGTCAGGATCTCAGAGCCCTGTCACTTCAAATCCATTCATCTCACCTCTTTGACCCTGAAGCCAGACTCCTGGACCAGAACTGATCTTTATCATACTCCCCCCCCCCAACTTACAAGCATTAAAAAACCTCTGCAAATTGAAAAGGAATGGTTGCATATTATTCTTTTATGTTCCACCATAATTGTTTTAACCATTCTCTTAATACTGACCTTATATTAGTTTTCAGTTTGTCACTATTACAAATAACATTTCAATAAATATTTTTGTAAATAAATCTTTAGGCATATATCAGATTACTGTCTTAGGTCTGGTTTGTGGAAGCGAAAGTACTGACATAAAACATGGCACAGGAACTTCCCTGGCCATCCAGGGTTTAGGATTCAAGCTTCCACTACAGGCAGTTGGATACAAGGTCAGGAACTAAGATCCCTCATGCCTCAGGGTGTGTCCAAAGGAAAAAAAAATTAAACAAATGGCACATATATTTGATACATAGTGCTAACTTGATTTTAGAGAGAGTGCGCAAACATTCACTCCCACAGCAGAGAATCTGTGTCTGTCTTGTGACATTGTTGCCAACCTTGAGCATTGTTGGCAAACTAGGGAACAAAACGGAATTTTGGAATAAAAAGGAGCTTTTTCAAGGGGATCAAGAGTATCTATGAAAAATGTACAACTAGCATAGTTAATGGCTTTAGACCAAAGGATTTCTCCCTAAGATCAGAACAAAGCAAGAATGTGCACTCCAACCACTTCTATTTAACAGAGCATTACTTTAAAATGTTTGCTAAGGGGAGATATTTTAAATCACTGTGCATTTTAATTTGCATCTCTTTGTTTTTTAGAATAGCTTTTGTTATGTTTATTAGCTGTTTGTACCTCTTCTTTCATGAATTTTGTATCTGTAGTCTTTCCCTATGCTTTTGTTGGTGTCCTGTGGTTTTTTAAGTTTTTTTGTCAGCGATCTATATTTTTGTCTTGTATAGTTTTACAAATCTGTAGTTTGCTTTTTTGAATGCCACATTTTTGCAATACAGAATTTTATTTTTTAATAGTGATCAAAACTATGGAATTTGTCTCTTTTTAAGTGGTTTGGAAAAGACCCGCATGCTGGAAAAGATTGAGAGCAGGAGGAGAAGAAGGCAACGGAGGTTAAGTTGGTTGGATGGCATCACTGACTCAATGGACATAAATCTGAGCAAACTCCAGGAGATAGTGAAGGACAGGGAAGCCTGGAGTGCTGCATTCCATGGGGTCATGAAGAGTCAGACACAACTGAGTGACTGAACAACAAGGAGTGGTTTTTATGCTTCACCATTTGTTCTTACAGTACTGCATGGTACTATAGAAACTATACTGCTTCCATATTTAAGTACTAGTTGGGTAGTTCAAAGCCCTATAACCAATTTTGCTATGAAAAGTAGCTTTTATATCCTGCAGCTGATATTATTTGTATCATTACAGTGCATCAGCATGAAAAAAAAAAGGCTCAGAGAATCTAATTTACAATATTTGTTCAAAGTTACAATGTGTAGGATTTATACTCATGAGTCACACTTTCATATGTAGCTCTCAATTAAAAAGATGGTGAGATCAATTATTCAAGAAGCAGAGGAGCATAAAAATGTATGATAGAATTTCATGGGAAAAGATAGCTTAATTTGGACTGAAAGTTCACCTTACTAATTGTTCAAAATGCAAATGGAGAAGAGTTTTCTCCTGTTAAAGAACAGCTAAAGGAGAATTTTAAAAGAATGGTTATTTTCACGGGCCATCAGTGAATAGTTTATTGAGTATATTGAGTATTGAATTTTCCCAAGGTTTTTAGTCTAAAAGGGGATGATTTTTAAATGTTAGTTCATTAAGTGACACTGAAGAATCTTTTATTTGGCTTTATTTGTAGCTTAAGTCATGTATAATATCTGCAAGTTAATAGCTGAGAAATTACTGTATTTTTATTATACTTCATATTCTTTTGTCTCGTAATGAGCTTGGATATGAGTCAGTAAGACAAGATGTACCTCAGAGTAAGTACTTTCCAGAATTAATCTAAGCATTTGATGAATAAGATTTGTATGATATCAGTATTCTCAACATAAAACAAAGGGAGAGTCCAGATGAAGCAATTTAAGAGAATAATTTAGACAGAAGTACGAGAAAGAATAGTGGATTACCGAGCTTCAAAAAGAATGCATCTATCAATCACAATTTCAAAATACATCAGTGGAAAGAGAGGAAAATTGTGTTACCCAGCACTGCTGAAAGGTGCTCTGATGTTGGAAACATGCGCCATTCGGGCCCCTGGCTGTCTTGCTTGCTCTGCTTCCCCTCTGCCCAGTTCAGTCCAGCCTTTCTAGACTTTGCTTTCTGTCCCAGCACTGCGCCTGCATGGAGCAGGGACTCAGTGAACGGTAGCTGTTATGAACACCTTTTTGATAGGCCCTTGGGGAACAGAGTCCACATTCGTATGAAGTACCAAGACGGTGGGCTCTGGGGCTAGGCTGTCGGATTCCAATCCCCTATCTGCTCTTAACCAACTGTGTCACCTTGAGCATATTATTTAACCTCCGGGTGTCAGTGTACTTTCACTGAAAATGAAAATAAAAGCAGTATCGTAGAGACATGTATGTCAGGATTAATATCAAGGCATACCAAACACCTGCTAGAGAGTAAGCATTTAGTGGTGCGTGCATGCTCAGTCATGTCCTACTCTTTGTGACCCCCTGGACTGTAGCCCACCAGGTTCCTCTGTCCATAGGACTCTCCAGGCAAGAATACAGGAGTGGGTTGCCATTTCCTCCTCCAGGGGATGTTCCCAATCCGGGGATCGAACCCTCATCTCCTGCGTCTCCTACATTGGCAGGCAGATTCTTTACCATTCAGCCACCTGGGAAGCCCAGTAAGCATTTGGTACACTTGAGCTATTCTTACACAGAGGAGAGGAAAACATAACCAGCTGGATAGTCTCTGTATCATTCTCTGCAAGTGAAACAAAACAAAACATATACAAACACCTCCTAAGGGCCAGTGAATCAAGTTTAGCTGTGTGAAATAAATACATACTCTTGCCCCTGTACATACACACACAGGTACACACAAACACACACACACCGGAGGCTTATGAAAATAGAAATGAGTATCTCTCACACATAAAACAAGCCAGAAGGTAAGCAGCCCAGGCTGCTCTAATGGACACGTGATTATCTGGGTCCAGGCCAATAGTTGTACAGCTCTCCCTCCGCAGACAGCATCCTCATGGCCCCTGAAGGTGCTTGGTTCCTACCATCTCATTTCCTTTTCCAGGCAAGGAGAAAGGAGAAAGGGTCGCAGGGCCTGCGCTTACCCTTTAAAATTATTTGTCAGTAGTCACATGCAACACTTCCAATAACATTCTGCTGATCAGAGCCCCACTGAGCTAGGAAAGAGCCTAAGAAAGAGTGCCTATTCTGAGGGGTTACTTGTCCGGCCAATAACTGGGGGTTTGATTACAAAGGAGAGAATGGACGTTGGGGAGGACAGCAGCCTAGCAGGTAAGGACCCAGTTCAGAGCAAGAAACATAACGGGACTATTTAAAAGAAATGAGGGTAATCCCCCAACTCCGTGGCTTTGCTTCCTTATTTGTCAGGGCACAGTTGTCAATGGTTTACTTCATTGTGTTTTATGTTTTAATCTTAAGAATTATGAAAAAGGATTATGGTCTCAGCCCTCCTGGAAATGCTCTGCAGAAGAGTATCCAACTCATTCCGACCTCAGTGCTTAGAGAGGAAAAGCGCTTAGGGAGGATTTCAAAGAAAAGCCCTCCAATGACAAAGATGACTAACTGCTCAGAATGATAAAACCGAGGTCGGACCTTTAAGAAAGGGGTGTGAGTCATCCAGGGAGAGAAATGGCTCGAGGGTGACTAAAGAATAATCTCTTGCTACAAAAGGACTCTGCTCCCGATGAGAGGAGAGGAGAGGAGGGGAACAAGGATGGCCGGCCAGCTATTCATTTCCACTGAGGCTGGAGAGAAGTGAAGGAGAAGCAAAAGTGATTTAGGGTGACCCGTAAGGAGAAACGTGCTGACAAGGCGGCATTAAATACTCCAAGTGGAGATTATACACGACCTCGGCATGCGCTCCTCCCCCCAGACGGGGCTGGGGCACGTAGAGACAGCAGGTGAACCCCCTGAACATCAAAGGTCCTCTCTCCCATGCCTCAGTTTCCTTCATGGAATAACTATGTTTCAGAGTTCGGAAAAGGGATACTAGGAAGATCTGAAAGGTAAGTTCTGGTTTTGCCTGTGCATGAAAAGTAAGAATGACAGTGTCAGTGTATTGCAGAACAGACACTACAAGGAGAAAGGAATGAATTTTCCATGATTTAAGATACAAATTATAATAATAATGCTTGGCTTTCCAGTCAGGATGTGCTTCATCCTCTGCAGATGCTAAGCAATGTCAAACAAAATATACACGGAGAAAAGAAAAACAGATAGAACATGGCTCAGAAATAAGACAATTACTTATGAGGGCAAGAAAGAGAAAGAGTGAGAGCCGAGCGGGACCTGGGTCATGGGTCTCAAAACAGGCAGTGGCAGCTGGAAGGCTCCTCTGTCCATGGGATTCTCCAGGCAAGAATACTGGAGTGGGTCGCCATTTCCTTCTCCAGGGGATCTTCCCGACCCAGGGATCGAACCTGGGTCTCCTGCCTTGTAGCCAGGGTCTTTACCACTGAGCCTCCAGAGAAGCCCTTAACATTGGAATCCCATTATTCACTGGTTTATCAAGTGTGCACTATGTCATGCTGGTTTCCATTTGCCTCTCTGACCCAGTCTCTGCCTTCTCTGTCTGCCTCCTGTCCCACAGTTTGACCTGTAGGACTGGCTTTCATTTAGACTTGAATACCTGGAGGCACCAGCAGGAGCCTGGAGACTGGCTGGTGTGTTTATATCCCTGGCTTCCTCTCATCAGGGCTGCTGTGAGTTGGCTGCTCCAAAGGCAACACTTGCACCTGGGTTCAGTTGCTCAGTCGTGTCCAACTCTTTGCGACCCCATGGACTGCAGCACGCCAAGCTTCCCTGTCCATCACCAACTCCCAGAGCTTGCTCAAACTCATGTCCATCAAGTTGGTGATGCCATCCAACCATCTGATCTTCTGTCCTCCCCTTCTCTTCCTCCCTTCAATCTTTCCCAGGGTCTTTTCCAATGAGTCAGCTCTTCACATCAGGTAGCCAAAGTATTGGAGTTTCAGCTTCAACATCAGTCCTTCCAATGAACACCCAGGACTGATCTCCTTTAGGATGGACTGGTTGGATCTCCTTGCAGTCCAAGGGACTCTCAAGAGTCTTCTCCAACACCACAGTTCAAAAGCATCAATTCTTCAGTGCTCAGCTTTCTTTATAGTCCAACTCTCACATCCATACATGACTACTGGAAAAACCATACCTTTGGCTAGACAGACCTTTGTCAGCAAAGCAATGTCTCTGCTTTTTAATATGCTGTCTAGGTTGGCCATAGCTTTTCTTCCAAGGAGCAAGTGTCTTTTAACTACATGGCTGCAATCACCATCTGCAGTGATTTTTGGAGCCAAACAAAATAAAGTCTGTCACTGTTTCCATTGTTCTGACAGCTAGTATGCACCAAATTATCTGTAAAAATGCTTTTGCTTCCCCCCTTCTCTATCAGCAAAAAAATTAAAAGCAGTTTGTCTCCATGTGTCAAGGACAACACTCCATCATAATTGTATTCTGCCTCAGAAGTAAATCAAATTCTGCTGTTACGACACAATCAGGCGGGTGCTTGTTTGCCTTGATACTCTGCAGAACATCATCCTGGTCCATTACTCTGATGGCATTATACTAATTGGATTCGGGAAGCAGAAGGTAGCAGGCGCCTTAGGTACATTGGCAAAACACATGCCAAGGAGTTGGGAGCTAACCCCTGGACTTCCCTGCTGCATCACTGATGGTCCCAGGGGCCTGGGGCATGCCGGGATGTCTTCTGCAAGGGGGAGACAGCTGCTGTGCCCCACCCCACACCCCCCAGGAGACACAGCACCGAGATGTTAGAGGCGGCTTCAACCACGTGTTGCTGTGTGCCCCTCTGATTGACTCACCAGCTTACCCACTAGGCTGCCCATTTTGAATGGCATGGGGTATGAAATGTTCTGAAACAAATCCAGGCTGCTTTACAAGCCCTGTAATCTGCAGACTCAATGGCCTGGGAGAATCTGTGGCAGACAGAGATGATATGCGGGTAGGGAGGGCCTGGGAAGACCCAATAAGAGGCAAGTAAAGCCAACTGCTGATAAATTTTTTTCAGTAATTTTTTTGTTTTTACTTGCACTGATTCTTCATTGCTGTGAGCAAATACCTTCTCTAGTTTCAATGAGTGGGGGCTACTCTTTGTTGCAATGAGTGGGGTTCTCAGTGCTGTGGCTTCTCTTATTGCTGAACACAGGCTCTAGGCTCACAGGCTGCAGTAGTTGTGATGCATAGGCTTAGTTACTCCTTAGCATGTGGGATCTTCCCAGACCAGGGATCAAAACTGTGTTCCCTGCACTGGCAGGCAGATTCTTAACCAGCGGACCACCAGGGAACTAGTCCTGCTGATCACTATTTTTCCAGCTGAAAAGCAGCTCCTGAACAGTTTTGAGGGCCCCAGAGGGACTGACCATCTGACCCACTTCCCCTCACACCCAGGGGATGCCCAGCAGGGTGCTATGCGTGATGCACTGAGCCAGGCTCTGCAGATCTGGAAACCTCAAATCGGGCAGTCCAGGCTCCATGGTACCTCTTCCTACGTGTGCCTTCCTGCGTGTTGTGACTGCTCCCCTCTCAACACACACTGGTGGACCGATGGAAAGCTCCTTGCAGCCACTTGCAGAGAGGGAGAAACTGGCCGGATTTATTCATGGATGTGCACGGTAGGATGGAATGAGACAGCAGGGATGAGCCAAAGAGTTACAGCCTGCGTCGGGGTGGCCCGAAAGAAGGGAGGATGGGGCAGGTCCTCCTGCTTCACTGTAGAGAAGTGAATGAGGTCTGAGAAATGATCACCTGACTCATGGGCAGTGGTAGCAGGTTCACCACCCTGATCAGGGATTTGGAAAAAATAAACCGATTAATGACGGGGTTGGGGGGGCTTGGGAGAGATGTGTGGCTGGACATTTTGGAATCTGTGCAGAATCTGTACAGGTGGCCAGATTACAATTCCACAGCCTGGCAGGCTTAGACAACAACCATTTCTTCCCCCACATTGTGGAGGCTTAAAGTCCCAACAGCGAGGTGCCATGAGGGCTGGTTTCCAGTGAGGCCTCTCTTCCTGGTTAAGAGAAGGCGGGCTTCTCTCAGTCCTCACGGGGCCTCTCCTCTGAGTGCCCATGGTGAGAGGGCTCTTTGAAATCTCGTTGTCTTTCTTCCCCTTTTTTCCTCACTTTTGTTTATTCAAAATTTTTTCCAGCTCTACTGAGCTATAATGAACAAATAGTCTTCCTCTTCTTCGAAGGACAACAGTCCTGTTGGATTAGTGCCCCCGCCATAGGGCCTCATTTAATTTGAATCATCTTCTTAAGGGGCCTCCCTGGTGGCTCAGATGGTAAAGAATTCTCCTGCCAATGCAGGATATGCGGGTTCCATCTCTGGGTCGGGAAGATCCCCTGGAGAAGGAAATACCAACCCACTCCAGTATTCATGCCTGGAGAATCCCCATGGACAGAGCAGCCTGGTGGGCTACAGTCCATGGGGTCACAAAGAGTAGGGCATGACTTACTGGCTAAACAACAACAACAATCTCCCTTAAGGCCCTTCTCCAAATACATAAACTCATGGATATAAGGAGGGGAAAGCTTAGCCCCTAGCAGTAATCAGGTAGTCAAGTTGATCCACCCTGTGGACTTGTGTCGGTCTTTCCTCGTTACCCACGAGCCTGCTCCAGGGACTCATGAACAAAGGACATAGGCAGGATGGAAGCTGTACACAGGCCAGTAGCTTATTCCCTCCCCAACTCTGGTCTGGCTTTTGCAGGGGCTGAATGTCCAACCTGCCAGCATCTGATCAACACTGAGACCCTGAGATGGCACCACGTCCAAGGGGTCAGCAGGAGACCCTTCCAGCAGAGTCAGCCTCAGTGGGATATATCTTTGCTCCAATCATGTGCTTGCCTTCCCTGCCCCTCAGGAGTTCCACAAGGACTAGCATTCTTGAACTCAGAGACTGTCTCTTCTATCCCCACAATGTTGTAAAGAGATACATTTACAGAGGCTGTCATTTGCCAGTGGCATCTTGACCATGGAATTCACTGGCTTTATCACACGCTTCATTTTCTAGGGAAAAAAAAGATGTTAGTCACTCAGTCGTGTTCAACTCTTTGTGACCCCATGGACTGTAGCAAGTCAGGCTCCTCTTTCCACGAGATTTCCCAGGCAAGAATACTGGAGTGGGTTGCCATTTCCTTCTTCAGGGGATTTTCCCAACCCAGGGATTGAACCCATGTCTCCAGCATTACAGGAAGATTCTTTACCATCTGAGTCACTAGGGAAGCCCTTAGAGGAATATTTTTAGGACCAGGGGACATAGTTGATTACTTCCAATTCATTAATGATGTATTTTGAATCAACCATTCATTCAATCATCCATTTATTCAGTCTCTAACTCTATGATTGCATGTTTCACTTTAGATAAATTATGTCTATGAATTCATTTTTCAAATAGTTTTCAGCATCTTCTAGAAGTATCTACATTCTTCCTGCTGGATTTTCACTGGGCTACTACATAATAGCATTAAACTTTGAATAGCAGCTTTCCCACAAATTTCACATGAAGTCTATCCTTTTGGAACTAGACAATAGCAAAAAATTAAATAGTCTAGACAACAAAGGAAAAAAAAAATCTGTTTTCAGTTTATATTTTATTAGAGGTGACTTGCTAGTCTGATGCCATGTTAAAATTACCCAGAGTAAAAAAGGAATGTGTAGTTCTACAAAAATCTTCTGTTTATTTTTAAGCACTTCCCTAATGAGTTATGCATATAACTAAAATTCTAGGTCACTTCATCCACAGAGATAGACTCTGCATCTCTTCAATGCTTGCAGAAAAGAAAGTAGAAATATCATTTTCATCTTGCTATCAATGTCCTTATGGATGTCTCCTTGTGACCATGTGCAGAAGCAGTTGTAGGGTACTTACTGAAAGAATTGTTGCGTTATACAGGGAATGGGAACATTCAACTAGCAAAGTGTTATCAAGTTGTGCCCAGGGACTGCCCTGGTGGTCTATTGGTTAAGAATCTACCTTCCAATGCAGCAAAAGTGGGTTCAATCCCTGGGTGGGGAACTAAGATCCCACATACTGTGGGACACTAAGCCCACCAGGCCATAGCTACTGACCTGCCAACCCCAAGGAAGATCCCATGTGCAACAACTAAGACCTGACGCAGCCAGATAAATAAATCAGTATTTTTTAAAATTACCCATAGTAACACTGAACCAATTGGGCCATGTTATTGTTCCCATCCAGTTCCATTGTTTCCATCTCAATCTCCAATTATTTCTTGAGCATCTACTACATGCTAAGCCTGGAGATTTCCATGAATTGTACAGTCCATGGGAGTTGCAAAGAATCGGACAGGACTGAGCCAGGTTCATGCTCCACTCTCCAAGCACTGGATACAAAGTGACTAAGTCCTCTCTGTTATGAAACTTACATTTAAATTTTTTTGGAATCCACTGTGCCAAAGAAATTAGACCACTACCCTAAGAAGTTTGTTATCCAGTTTATTCTCCAGTTTCAAATATCTTCTTCTCGATCAACTAAAAATAAATATAATTTTACCAAATTATTTAAATTGAGCCTTACCAATTTTGTGCACCTAAATCAGCTTTCAAATACTGCAGAAACCAACTGTTAAGTATCACAGATGCTTGAAAACTAGTTTGAAGAAAATAGTTGGCAGTGGAATTGCATTTGCAAAATGTGAAAGCTTTGTGAAAATTAGCAGCACTAAAGTAATGTCTGACAAAGATTGTTCACATAACACTTTTTGCTTTAGCTACAAACTCCAGCACTAAAAATTTTCAAAACCACTTTGTATCAGTCATTTTGCAGAAGCATTTTGATGTCATTGTGGTTCATTACAATGGTTAAAGTTACTGTCAGTTTTCCCAAAAATTCTATTTCAGAAATTCCTGGCATTATGAAACTGTAGCCCAAGTAATTTTTCTAATGGCTAAAAAGGTTTTAGTCTTTTGTCAGCAAGTACCGTAGTCAAAATATTTCAACCACAAACTCTTCTTTATTCCCTGAGAGTACAGCCAAGGACCTGAATGATAGCAGAGAGGTGGAGACAGGACACAGCCAGTCAGCAGAAAATTCTGTCCACCCAGAGGCCCAAAGCCTAATTGCTCACCTATTTCATTTGACAACCAGAAAGACTGAGAAAACTTCTGTGGATTTCTTTTTGAAGTGTCTCCAAGAGAAATTTTAACAAGTCTCATCAAGTGCTAGTTCCATATTTATGTGATTTTCCCAGAAATTTGACCTAACAAGCAGTTTCACTGGAAATTTATAGACAGAATAATACTGAAGCAAAATTAACCTAATTATAGTATAAATTAAAAATCCAAGTCAGTTCAAGGCAGTTCAGCAGCTGTACAATTGCCACTGGAATTCTGATAGGAATTGCATTGCTTGCTTGCTTCAAATAGTTTGGACACTTTAACAGTATGACTTTCATTCCAATCCTTGAAAATGGGAGTATTTTTCCACTTACGTGTGCCTTCATCAGTTTCTTTCCTTAATGTGGTATAGTTTTCAGTATACAAGTTTTCATTTCCTTGATTAAAATTATTAAGAATTTTATTCTTTTTTGATGTACTTAAAAAGGGGAATTTTCCTTAATTTCTCTGAGTTAGCAATGTATATAAATATACCAGACTTTTATGTATTGATTTTGTATCCTGCAACCTTATTGAATTCATTAGTTCCAACAGTTTATTGATATATCTTTAGGGTTTATTTGTATACACACACATATTGAAAAAATATGTATTATGTATTAAAAAATAGAATATTACTCAGCCATAAAAAAGAAGGAGTTCTTACCATTTGTGACAACATGGATGACCTTGAGGGCATTAAGCTAAGTGAAAGTCAGAGAAATACTGCCTGATCTCTCTTATATGTGGACTCAAAATTTTTTAAAAAAAGACAAGATATAGGGAACAGATTGGTGGTTGCCAGAGGTGGAGGGGGATGAAGGGTGGGAGAAAGGTGTGAAAGGAGTCAAAATATAACATTTTCTTTTAACTTTTTTGGTCATGCCATGCAGCATGTGGGATCTTCATTTCCTGACCAGGGATTGAACTTGAACCCTACAGTGGAAGTGAAGCCTCTTAAGGGCTGGACCACCAGGGAAGTCCTCAAAGTGCAACATTTTTCTAAATAAATAAATAGGAAATGAAATAAATTAAGGATAACTTAATCCATTGTGCTTGATTCATTTACACTTAACTCATCCAAATGCATTCTGTAAGACCCATTTATTATCCAAGAAATCTTTTGAACCTTTTTAAGACAAAGTCTTTTGTCTCTGAACCAGTAAGTTCTAATTTTCCACATGAATGAAGCTTGGGCCTTGAGAGACCGATTGATTTTCAACTTAGATTCTTGAAATTTGAAGTGAAATAAAGACTTGATATTATGTTTATTGCTTTGAGCATTGAATAAGGTCATTAAAAAAAAGAAGAAGAAATTTCTCAGTGCAGGCCCAGGTAACCATAGTCAATAACGGCTAACAATAGACATGAAATTGGTCTGTCAGCCCTGTTCAAAATTATTATGAAGCAAGAGTATGGGATCAGAGAGGTAGTCTCTTCCTTCCTCCTCTACAAATACAAAAAGTGTTTGCCTGGAAGAGATGGGAATGGCTCCAAGTGATGGTGTTACCTGGAAAAACTAATGTGATCGTTAGGAAAAAGTTGATTCCAACTGACTAGTTTTCTCCATGAATTTATTACAAGTCTGACAATCTCCTAGATGCTTCTTGCAAACTAGAAAACCCTACGTCATATCTGTTTCCACACTTCCAAGTTGTGCCTTACTGTCCCCATAAATCGCTGCAATGGCTTTCCCAACTCTCCCTCCCTACAATACTTTTTCTGCCTCACGGCTCCTGATATTTGATTCAGTTCTTCCTCATGTTGCTCTGGCCTTAACATCGAGGGCAGTTAAATGTATTTTAGAAGCTGGAAGGAGAAGCAGGATTTGGAAACAGAAAAATCTGGATGCAGATAACGCAGATCTGAGTTAGGGAGTTGAGATTCAGGGTGAATGCCTAATCCCATGGTCACAAGCTTGTTTATGCCCGTTTTCATGGAGAGAATCAAATTCTGAAAGGGTACAATCTTTGTCTAGATTTTTTATAATGAATTTTTATTTTTGCCCTCACTGAGTCTTCGCTACTGCGTGGGCGTTCTCTGGTTGTAGCAAACAGGGCTTCTCTTGTTGCCGTGCACAGGCTCGAGGCAGGCAGGCTTCAGTCGTTGCAGTATGTCAGCTCAGTAGGTGTGGCACACACGCTCAGTGCCCTGCAGACCAGGGATCGAACCTATGTCCCCTGCGCTGGCAGGCAGACTCCTAACCACTGGACTACCAGGGAAGTCCTGTCTTATTTGATTTCGGGTTTTTTTTTTTAAGGAGTTTATCTTGTTCATTTTTTTTTTCTTCTCAAGATCTCAAATGAGAATTTTAATGGAAAAAAGATTATTTTGCATAATTATTCTTCACCACATGTTTTTCAATTATTCACAGTATTTCTGCCTCATTAATTTGGCTATCATTACAGTGACATTCTCCCAGAGACAAGAATTCTCATTATATGCTTTTTACACTAGAAACTTCTCATCAATTCTTGAAATTGTCCTTGTGCCAACTCACCAAGACAGAGGCAAATCCGTTAGAGGTTACTGATACTCAAGCAGAGTCTTCAACTAGAGCCTCACATGTAAGAAGACACATCCATGATTTCTCCTAGCTTAGAAAATTTGCCCTGCTGGAGTTAAACTGCCAGTGTCTTCTGAAAACCCAAATAAAACAAAATGTACACTTTGCTACTATCTTCCCACTGGAAGGAAACAGAGACGTGAGCTACTTTATTATTCTGGCTCAGCCACGCAGCACATGGGATCTCAGTTTCCCAGTTCAGTTCAGTCGCTCAGTTGTGTCAAACTCTGTGACCCCATGGACTGCAGCAAGCCAGGCTTCCCTGTCCATCACAAACTCCCGGAGCTTGCTCAAACTCATGTCCATCAAGTTGATGATGCCATCCAACCATCTGCCGTCCCCTTCTCCTTTTGCCTTCAATCTTTCCCAGCATTTAAGGTCTTTTCAAAGGAGTCAGTTCTTCACATCAAGTGGCCAAAGTACTGGAGTTTCAGCTTCAACATCAGTCTTTCCAATGAATATTCAGGACTGATTTAGGATGGATTGGTTGGATCTCCTTGTAGTCCAAGGGACTCTCAAGAGTCTTCTCCAACACCACAGTTCAAAAGCATCAATTCTTTGGCACTCAGCTTTCTTTATAGTCCAACTCTCACATCCATACATGACTACTGAAAAACCATAGCTTTGACTAGATGGACCTTTGTCGGCAATGTCTCTGCTTTTTAATATGCTGTCTAGGTTGGTCAGGGATCAAACCCATGCTCCCTGCATCCATGCATTTGGAGTGTGGAATTTTTTAACCACTGGACCACTAGGGAAGTCCCATGAACTTACTTCAATGAGCAAGCTTATGGATTTTGTTTAGTATTTTACTCAAGCCAGGTGCAAAATCATAAAATTGGCTTCATTTTATTATTTTTTAATAATTTTATTTATTTATTTTTGGCTGCGCTGGGTCTTCATTGCTGCATGTGGGTTTTTTCTAGTTGCAACCAGCAGGGGCTATGCTCTGTTGTGATACACAGGCTTCTCATTGCAGTGGTTTCTCTTGTTGCAGAGCATGGGCTTTAGTGTGCCCTGAGTTGACAGGCAGACTCCTGACCACTGCACCACCAGGGAAGTCCAAAATTGGCTTCACTTTAATGTCACACTCCTGTTCATTTGTTGACCTTATTTTCTAAAGCTATTGGGTAACTTTTATTTCTCTGAGTTTTCAAAGTTATTATCCATCTGTATGCCTTTACAGAAACAATGATACTTTCTGCCTAAAATACCCTTGCTACTCGTTCTCTGGTCAAAGAGTACCTCCTTCATCAAGTTCAGCCTTCTCTGCGAAGCTTCCTTTCTCACCCAGTGACTCTTCTATCCCACCCCTTCTGCTCACCTTGGCACAGTGGATCAGCCACAGAACTCCTGTGTTGCTCATACTCCATGTCCTCTGCTAGTCCACCTAGAATAGTCTGTGGCCTGCCTCTTCCACCGAGCTCTTTGGAGTCCTTGAGGGCAAGGATCATATTTTATTCATTTTTATGGTCCCATCCCTCAGAACAGTACCTGATTTAATCTAGAAGCTTATAAATATTGAATGAATTTTGAGTTTTTCTACTTTCTACATTTAATTTACTTCACATTTCTTTTTAAGTTTCAAGCCTTTTCTTATTCTTTTTACAGTTAATGATCTCAAACGAGATAAACTGACCATCAGACATTTAGGAAACCACTTTGGTTTTCAGATCTGTACAATGGAGGTAATGACACAAACCTACTTTAAAAGCCTGTGTTAAAAATAAATGCTGTAGTCTCTCTTCAGAGGAAAATGCTAAATAAATAAAATAAGGGTTCACTTTGGAAAACCATGGGGCAATTTTCTCTGAAGTTTGACATACCTTGTGATCAAGCAATGCTCTCAGTATTTACTCAAGAGAAATGAAAACATATCCTCAAGAGTATTTCAGTTCAGTTCAGTCACTCAGTCATGTCTGACTCTTTGCGACCACATGGACTTCAGCATACCAGGCCTCCCTGTCCATGACGAACTCCCAGAGTTTACTCAAACTCATGTCCATTGAGTCAGTGATGCCATCCAACCATCTCATCCTCTTCTCCTCCCACCTTCAAATCTTTCCCAGCATCAGACCTGGGTTTGATCCTTGGGTCAGGAAGATTCCCTGGAGAAGGGAAGGGCAAGTATTCTTGCCTGGAAAATGGACAGAGGAGCCTTGTGGGCTACAGTCCATGGGGTCACAAAGGGTCAGATACAACTGAGTGACTAACACGTATTTGTACAGCATAAAATCAAGCGAAAAAAACACCAAATTTCCATCAAGAGAAGAATGTATAAATAAACTGTGGCATATTCGTATAGTGGACTACTACTCAGCAATAAAAAATAAATTCAACTGCTGATACTAGCAACAACATAATTGAGACTCAGAAAACACTAAGCTGAAAAAAAAAGGCAGACAACAAAGAGTACATACTGTACATACATTTCCATTTGTGTGAAATTTAAGAACAGGTAAAACTAATCTATGGTTATAAAAATCAGAATATTGGATTATTCTAGCTGGGGAGGGGATTAGCTGAGAAGCAGCACAGGGAATTATCAATGGAAGGGCAATGTTCTAATCTTGCTTGGAGATACTGGTTATAACATTGTATATATCAGCCAAAAATCATCCAAATGAACACTCAGGGTCTGTGCATTTCAGGGTATATATATTTAAAAATTACCTCTCAATTGCTGCCTCTCTACCCAAATATATGTATATAGACAAATATATATATATATATATATATAATACACACACATGCATATGTACACAAACACATATGTATAAAAAACTATATATATATATATATAAAATAAACACATACATATGCACAAATACATATATACAAAGTCTAAAACGGTAGGCCACAGAAAGAACACATTTAATTTTAGAATTCATTTTGTTATACTATTATTTTCATACTCTGTAATGATGTTTTTCTTAGGACAAGTGTAATACCATTTGTTACCCTTAGTCCAGATCCACTGATGAGATGAATAACAGGATCTGCTAAAAAAATAGAAATTTGACACAGAACTACAATTTTACTATGACAAGTAAGGATTTTTTTTTTTTACTTTGCAGCTTGCAGGATCTTTTCATACCGTTCATGGGGTTCTCAAGGCAAGAATACTGAAGTGGTTTGTCATTCCCTTCTCCAGTGAACCACAGCTTGTCAGAACTCTACATGTTTTGTCAGAACTTTTGAACTGTGGTGTTGGAGAAAGCTCTTCAGAGTCCCTTGGACTGCAAGGAGATCAAACCAGCCAATGCTTAAGGAAATCAACCCTGAATATTCTTTGGAAGGACTGATGCTGAAGCTCCAATACTTTGGCCACATGATGTGAAGAACTGACTCATTGGGAAAGACCCTGATGCTGGGAAAGATTGAAGGTGAGAGGAGAAGGGGAGGACAGAAGATAAGATGGTTGGATGGCATCACTGACTTGATAGACATGAGTTTGAGCAAGCTCCAGAAGTTGCTGATGCACAGGGAAGCCAGGAGTGCTGCAGTTCATCGGGTCTCAAAGAGCCAGACACAACTGAGCGTCTGAACTGAAGCGCTGATCTTAGTTCCCAGACCAAGGCTCGAATCCATGCCCTCTGTAGTGGACTCAGAGAGTGCTAACCACTGGACCACCAGGGAATTCCCAGGATTTTTTTTTTTTAAGTTAACTAAAATAGTGTGTGTGCACACGCTAGTCCGAACGCTCAGTACTGTCCGACTCTAGTTGTGACCCTATGGACTCTAGCCCACCATGGGATTCCCTAGGCAAGGATACTGGAGTGGGTTGCCATGCCCTCCTCCAGGGCATTTTCCTGACCTAGGGATCAAACCCAGGCCTCCGGCATTGCGGGCACTTTCCAGGCAGATTCCTTACCATCTGAGCCACCATGGAAGCCCTTATGTAACATAACTTAAAGACTACCATCTGTTGAAGAAAATAAAGTCCGTGTGAGGAAACTACAGCCCAGAAATAACTTATAGTGATCGCAGTTGGCCTGTGTGCAACTGAGGACAAAGTTCAACTGTGGAGATATGGTCAGGGAGAAGGCAGAGGCTGCGTTTATCCAAGGAGCCTTAGCAAGGAGAATCATAAGAAAGGAAGAACTGTGGGAGCTGGAAGGAAGCGACTGTCTAAGGGCCAGCAACAAAAACGCCAGAATCTGGTATTTCTAAGAGCTCTTTATTTGGCTCCACACATCCCTCACCCCCTGCCCCATCTTAGGGCCTTAGCTGCAGCAAGCTGGATCTTTATTGAAACCTGCAGTATCTTTAGCTGCAACACAAGAACTCTTAGTTGCGGCAGATGGGAATCTAGCTCCTCCACCAGGGATGGAACCAGGGACCCCTGCATTGGGAAAGCGGGGTCCCAGCCACTGGACCGTCAGGGAAATAAATCCCCACAATCTGATTCTCCGTACATCTTCCGATTCACTAGATTTTGCCCTGTCGCTTTCCAAAGTGGTTGTGACACGCATGAACCTACCAGCAGGTGTGTAGTATGCTTTTACACATTAAAGGGAAAAAAAGGTTTAAAACACGTACAAGCCGGACAATACGCTTTCTTCACTATAGTCCGACTTTTCTGCAGACGTAGCCATCCCCACAAACGGCAGCAGCGAGCGCAAGCCTATGACCACGTGGGCCCGGGTGCGGCCCGAGGACGCACGCACACGCCCGCACCGGCGTAGCGTCTGACGTAGGCGCTTGCGTCATCCCGCTCGGGGCGTCGGCGCCTGTTGGACGCCCTTGAAGGCCCCTTTCCGGGCTGTTTGGCAAGAGCCAAGTGTCGGCCTCTGTCGGTCGATTACCTCGCCCTCTTTTTCGCAAGAAAGGACAGTATTCTCGTAGGCTCTCCTCGTTCTCAGGGACGATACCTTCCCCGCCAGGAAAGAATGGCTGTCGGTCGGCGTTTCTTCAGGCAGCGCCGTGGGCAGCCCGCAGGCCCTTGAAAGGCGCATGCGCAGCCCCGCCTCTTTCTTTTCGGCCGGAACCGCCATCTTCCAAGTAAAGGCACGCGTGTGGCTCCCGCCGCTTCCCGTCTCTCCCTCGGCCCTTCAGGCGTGAGTTTCAACCCCGTGGCGGCTGAGGCCGCGCATGAAGCCCTAGAGAGGCTGTCTAGCTTGTCCGGGGGCCGCTGGCCTGAGTGGTGGGGCCGTGTCCGTCCACACCCGGGAACGCGGGCGCGGGGCTGGGCCGAGGCCGCGACCTGAGGAGGGGACGGGCCCAGGCCCCGGGGTGACGTGACTCGAGTCTGTCGGGGCAAAGAAACTGGTCCCTCCTGCGTCTTCACGGCTTCAGCCCCGCTGTTCTGGGATTCCTCGGACTGGCTCTGGAGCCGCGTGACCCTTTTCGATGCCTTCAGGGTGGCATCCTAATCCCGTTGCAAAAACTGAAGTATACGTGCTGCGCGCTAGGGGCCTCAGAGTGGTAGGAACGGGTTGGCGAGGCGTGTGTGTGTGTGTGTAAGAGTGAGCCTGGGGTCCTAGTTGGAGAACCGCAGAGATGCCCAGAGTCCATCTGGACCAAGAAACCGAGGCCGTTAGTCGTTCATACATAGGGAGTGATTTCGGGTCGTTTAAATGTCCCGGGACCCCAGTTGGACAGAAGGAAAATGCTTGTGTTGGTTACGGGTGTCTTATTAATGCAGGGCAGCAAGTGTTGAGCGAAGAGATTCCTGAATAGTTGTGTCTGATTTAGAAGCTTAGGTGGGGAAAGTTTAGTGAGAAACCACTTAGTCTTATTTTTTGCTTCTTTTTGTCAAGTTTGTGGACTTCTCTGCTGGCTCAGACGGTAAAGCCTTTGCCTACAATGCAGGAGACCCGGGTTCAATCCCTGGGTCGGAACATCTCCTGGAGAAGGAAATGGCAACCCACTCCAGTATTCTTGCCTGGGAAATCCCAGGACAGAGAAGCCTGGCAGGCTAGTTTGTAGCAGCCAGCTGCCAGAGTTGCCCAAACTGCAAGTTGGGCTCCGTAGTGTGTCCCCTTTTGACTTTGGGGAAGGCAAGTCATGTTTCTTGGGTCGTGATGGATTTCTACCTCCGGCTCAGGAGAGCGTGTCTCCTTGTTTATGAACATAAGGCGAGTTTATATGAACTTAGTGCAAACGTAGAGTTGAGAATTGAAACAGTATTTAGGCTTGATAGATTCTTCTTGCCTTTCTTTTTTGTTGTGAATCTTTTTAAAGAAGTTTTTATAGGTGTATAGTCAATTACAATGCTATGTTAGTTTGTAGTGTATAGTAGAGTGCATCAGTAATACATATACATATGTCTTTTTTTTTTTTTTAAGATTCTTTCCTCATATAAGCCATTACAGAGTATTTAGTAGAATGTGAAGTAAGAGTGTGAAACGAAGTGTGCATTCATTATAACAGTGGTTTTAACTAATGGGTTAGCTAAAACATTCTGTTTACTTGCCAGGCAAGTCATATGAAAAAGAGTTCTTGGGAGTCACTTTTCTTGAAGATGTGGTAACATCGAGAGGTTGATTTAGGTTAGAACACTGTTTGCAGCCTAAGCTGGTGTGTTTTCCCTTGTGGTAGGAGTCATTGCCAGCAGTGGTAGTTCTCTTGGGTGGTCTGAAGCTATTAAAACCATTATTTTGACCTTTTGGGAAACAAAGTGAAAGATTTAACAGTGTGTAGGTAAACCTTAGGTTTCCTGGTCAACAACTGAGTAATTAGATACATGAAGTTAGAGATTTTTGATAGTTAATAGATGCTGTAAAGAGAAACCTGTAGGTTGAAAGGGTTCACAAAAATACAAGACTGAGGGTGCTTTGCCTTCTAGTAATTCTAGTGCTCTGGGCAGTCCCAGAAATAGTATGCCAGAGTCCTGTTGTGTTTTTATATTCTCGTAGGGAAAGTACTGGTTTGGGTTCTGAAATCCAGTTCTGCTTTTTAGGTGGTTTTGGCAAAAATCTTGGTAAAATTACTGCTCTTTACCCTTTATAAGAACTATTGATGGGTGAGCCAACCTTGTAGATTGTTGGCTAATTCTGATGTTGCTACTGAAATTAGTGCATCTGTAATTACATGTGTTTTGCTTTAAGGGGAAGATGTCAATGTTGACACTGTATTTGACTGTTCTGTGCTTTTTGGTTTCAGTAATTCACCAAAATGACCAACACAAAGGGAAAGAGGAGGGGCACCCGCTACATGTTCTCCAGGCCTTTTAGAAAACATGGTGAGTAGAGCCACCCTCCTTGGGAGCATGCATGGCATCCATTTCTGTTTTAATTACCTGTGTGTTGCTGTTCATATGATGTGTTCTTAATAAATGACATTGATTAATCAACATCTGCCTATCTTTTAATAAATACAAAACATACATTTTATATAGTAACTTCTAAATTGTTGGCTAGCAAGATGAAGTACTTGTAACAGCCAAAAAGTAGTGTGTTGAAGGCTAGTAAAGTTAGTATTTCGTTTATTCTTGATATTGACTACATTGGGTTTTTTGCAGGGGTTGTTCCTTTGGCCACATACATGCGAATCTACAAGAAGGGTGATATTGTAGATATCAAGGTAAATTATAAAACTGGAAACTTAACCACAGAGTAACATTAGAAGTTAGAAAAGTTGTGTTTAATATTGAAATTTGAACAGTGTGTATTGCATCTTTTTGTCTTCCTAATTGAGGGGAAATCCATTTAGTGAGAAGGAGCTCCTTAAAGTATGGAATGGCTGTTGTAATTTTACTTTCAAAACGAGCTTTTAAAATGCTATTTTTGACCCTTAAGAATTTTCTCTTTACTTGTTTTTAACAGCTAGTGGAAAAGTTAGGGGGGAAATCATAAGAACTTACTCTTATGGCACTCCAGAGTTTAATGATGATTGTCTTTTTGATTGCTTAAAGCAACGTGAAAATGACATTTCACCGGCTCTGAGAGCTCTTGAGTTGCCTTTTAAAGAAAAGAAAATTTAAATATCTTTCTTTGGGTTTAAAAGGAGGGGGAAATTGCTGGCATAACACTGATTTCATTTGTAAACAGGGAATGGGTACTGTTCAAAAAGGAATGCCCCACAAATGTTACCATGGCAAAACTGGGAGAGTCTACAATGTTACCCAGCATGCTGTTGGCATCATTGTAAATAAACAAGTTAAGTAAGTAAGGTCTAATTCTTTGTGTATTGCCTCACACCCCCTTTCACTTTGCCAATTGGACTTATGTCTTTATTGGTCATTCAAGTGGGGCAAAGGAAATAACCTTTTAAAACGCAGGCAAACTGGGTGTTTGTCTTGTAACCTGTCAGAGGAAACATTATAATAAACTTATAAATGTTTGTAACTTACAATTCTTGTGGAGTAAGTTAGCTAAGTAGTTCTAGTTTTCAGAAAATAAGTTTAATAAGTTGTAAATTTTATTAGTGGTCTGATTTTGATTAAGTCTGTAACCTCACAGAAGAGAGCTTATGAGTGGGGATGTTTGCCTCAACATCCAGTTCAGGATTTAATAAATGATTGCAAATTTGTCCATCATCTTGTTGATTTATCCTGTCTGGGTAAAAAGGTTCATGATTTAAAGTGAAACTGGTGAAAGGATACTCTGAATTTAGGCTGTGTTTTTGATGAATCATTTAGGAGGCTCTTTTCTCTCCAGGGGCAAGATTCTTGCCAAGAGAATTAATGTGCGTATCGAGCATATTAAGCACTCTAAGAGCCGAGATAGCTTCCTGAAACGTGTGAGGGAAAATGATCAGAAAAAGAAGGAAGCCAAAGAGAAAGGGACTTGGGTTCAGCTGAAGCGCCAGGTGAGTGCTTGGCAGGATTTCTTGGTGTTGAGTGTGTTACTGGTTCTGGGACCAGTTTGAGTACTTTCTGTAATTATTGCCTTATGTTTTTTTTTTTTTAATAGCCTGCTCCACCCAGAGAAGCACACTTCGTAAGAACCAATGGAAAGGAACCTGAACTGTTAGAGCCCATTCCCTATGAATTCATGGCCTGATGGATGTAAAAATAAAGACCTGGACTGTATAAATGTTTCTCTTGAGTAGAGGTGTTGTGTCCAAATTCAGTGGGTGATGTCTTTTCAAATTTAGTGTTTTTTTCCTTCCTGAAAGATGTAAGATAGTTTGTTGTTCATTATGCTCCCATTTTTAAATAAACTACCAGGTGTTATTTATAAAATATTTTTACTTCTTGGAAAATTGCCTATTAAATCCCTGTAGGGAAGACAATCAATGAAAGATTATCTGTTACATTATAGTTAGGTTTCGGAAAAGTTGATTACTCCTAATTGCATCATAAATAGATGTGTTTGGGGATCAGGAACTTTGAATCCTGAGCTGTTTAGACCGTTCATGCAGCAGCACTCAGCGGAGTGTTAAAAACTGGAAGACCTGTTTCATTTAAACTGATGTGGCCTTCTAAGCACTTAGCAAAATGTACTGAAAAAACTTAGAAAAGTTCAATTTTGCCCATTCTGCATGAAAGGAAGCAGAGGCACAAGTCAAGCAAGTTGCCAAGGTTATGGGGGGAGAATGTTGGGCAAGGATTTATTGCTTCATAGTAATAAGAATATTTTAAAGCTACTTTATGTATTTGGAATACATTTTAGGTTCTGTTACTTCCTGGGTATTTTTAATTGGATGTGGTAAACATCTAGTAGGGACTTGATCTGATCCCATTCCCCTGCCTTCAGTATTCTGTGGTAAAACCTGTAGGAAGCTTGTTCAATGGGTGTTTTCTGTTTCTCCTGTTAAAGACAGGAACTTGTGTATAACGTTAGTAAATGCTGTGAATGGGTGAGAACCCAGTGTTGGTGGCCTTCGGTATTATCTGGGGAGGCAGGATGGTCGTGGGGCTGCTTTGGAGTCCAGCAAACCTGGCACTGAGTCTTGGATTCCTGACCTAACACAGTGAGCGGTGGTTATTAACTGCCCTTAAAGATGTGCATCTGGTGGTGGGGGGCTATGTTAAACATGACTGTTGGGCAAAATAAATCGTTCACCATCACTGCAGAAGACAAGGGAAACCTTAGTGAAGGGCATCTGTTGGCATTCCTTTCTCTGTTTTTCAAGGTAAGTTGATGGTGCCACTTCTGCACCAGTTGAAGTCACTTTGCCTTTTTGAAAATTCTATTTATGAATGTCTTTATGGCCACCCTTCATTCCTGTCTCTAGTCACACTTTCATTTGTCTCTTAAACTGTTAAGAGTAGCTTTAAGACTTCACACTTACTGATCCCCTTCCTATAATGCATACTACTTAGCCTGTGTGTCGCTTCTGCTGCCTTTGCAAAGAGGAATGAAAAAGCTCCCCCGCTCCAGGGTGGTTGTGGAGATTCAGTTGGAAACCATGTAAAACACACAACATGGTGTCATATAGTGTTTGGTGACAACATCATGATCTGTTGAGTTTGCAGTTTTCCTCCACAGCAGAAATACAGTTCTGCACATACACTTGGGGATTGACCCAAAACACCCATACTTTGCTTTCCTCATTTGATGGAATTTCTTGTCCTTTATTTACCTTGAATCATAGGGGAACCATCCCTGATAAAAGCATGTTAAGGGAATGAAAGTGCTTGGAATCGGAAATGACATCTGGTTTAGGTTGATGGAATGAAATCCACCCTGCCCCCTGCCAGTCCCCAAATCTGTTCCCAGGACAAATGCGTTTGCTTTTCACCGTGTTTATAACTTCTAAAAACTTTAGCCTTCCCCACTAGGCCGGAGGTTAAGGGACTGTGCCTTACTAGCTGAAAGTCACTCTGGTGGCCAACTCTTTTAACAGTCCTTGGAATTCTTCAAGCCAGGATACTGCAGTGGGTAACCTTACCCCTACTCCAGGGGATCTTCCCAACCCAGGGATCTCCCACATTCAATCCCTGGGTTGGGAAGATCCCCTGGAGAATTCCATGGACTGTAGTCCATGGGGTTGCAGAGTCGGACATGACTGACTTTTTCTTTACCAGCTGAGCCACCAAGGAATCCCAAGAATACTGGAGTGGGTAGCCTATCCCTTCTCCAGCTGACCTTCACAACCCAGGAATCGAACTGGGATTTCTTGCATTGCAGGCGGATTCTTTACCAACAGAGCTGTGAGGGAAGCCCCTGGCACATAAGCCCTCCATAAATGAATCACTGCCTTTTTAAAAAAAAGCAGACATTTACTTTAGGTTGTTTTATTTTCCTGTGGACCTAATAAATTACAAGAAAATAAAGTAGATGTCTACTTTTTTTAAAGCAGTGCTTTTCTCGAGCATTTATTGACTACAGGGACTTACAAACTACAGTGCTTCTGAAGTTTGAGGGCTAACCACGTTGCTCAGGAGTAACTAGGATGATTAAATATTTCATGTGATGTGGAAACATCAAGATACTTAAAACCTTTGTTCATTCTCTGACAAGTTGTGTTAACCTTGTTTTGCATTGCTCCTGTAAAATGAGAGTTGTTTGCAAGTACAGATTGGGCCAAAGGATTTTCTAGAAGTCCTTTGTGTACTTTGAGTCTGAGTCCACGTTTAACTCACTAAGTGAAGTGTAATTTGACTTGTCAAAAAGGAAATGGAGGGGCGTAAGATACCTCAGTGCTGGAGGGCTGGTGAGACTAGACCAGAGAAAGAGCTGCAGATGGGACGGGCCATGTGGAGGGAAGGTCACCAGGAAATGGAAACCCTTCTGTCTGGTGTGCAGTGCAGCAGTTTTATAAATTGTTGTCAGTGGTGAGACTGAATCTGCATCCTCAGGCACAATACTGAATTTTAGATTCTTGATCTTGATTGCTTTCCTAAAGGGTTACACTCGATGAGTGAGTGAGTGAAAAGGCTTGTTTCTGCACTCTCAGTTGCAGCTAATTGGTTGCTGCTTAGTCGCTCAGTCGTGTCCAACTTTTTGTGACCCCATGGACTGTAGCCCACCAGGCTCCTCTGTCCATGAGGATTCTCCAGGCCAGAATACTGGAGTATTTCCATTTCCTTCTCCAGGGGATCTTCCTGACTCAGGGATCGAACCCAGGTCTTCAGCATTACAGGCAGATTTTTTTACCATCTGAGCCACCAGGGAAGCCCCATTATAATTTAGTCCTTGCTAATCTGGTGGGAGAAAATGTTGCATTACTGAATTTGGCTTTTGTTAGCTTCTGGACCACTTACCTGGTTTCCTTTCGCCTCCACTGCCATCTCTGCTGGACCTTCCCATCTTTCTGACCTTTATTACATCCAAAGCCCTTCATCATCTGGCCTCTTCCTGCCTGCTGACCTCATCTTGTACCGCTTCCAGCCAAAGTCAGATTCAGTAAGTTAGGAGATGGTAACTGTCACCTCCCCTACTCTACCTTGAGAGGAGGTTAAGCACCCTTGAGGAAGTCACAACCTAGGAGTACAATCAGAAATCCTATTTAAATCAAGGCAAAATAAAGCTTCAAGGAGTGCATTGACACGGGCCCTTGTTTTCACTGATTGTTCTTGGTTTCTCTTGTTTGCTTGACCCTTTCCACTTCTGCCTTCATTTCGGTTTACAGAATAGTGAGAGCCAGCAAATGAAACAAACAGCTCCTGTGTCTTTCTCATTTCTTTTGTAACTTCAATTCCCAGTCTCCCACTCAAATCTGGCTTCTGCCTACACCACTCTAATGAAATTACTCCTACAGGTCACCAAACACCTGCTCATTAAATCTGGAGACTTTTCCAATTTGGCTTCATCTCCCTAGTATTTGTCAGAGCCAGGAATTTTTTTTTCTTTCAGAGGCTTCGGCCATCTTACGTGTGTGTATCTCCTGCATTTGCAGGTGGGTTCTCTTCAACCTGGAAAGGCCCTTCTGCCATCATCCTTTTGCCAAGTTCCCTACCTGTCTTAACTCCCTTGGCCACTTAATTTTGGATCTTCCTTGAGGGTCCACATCTGTCCCTCCTAAGTTCTTTCTAGGAGCAGTGGTTCTTCAAGCATAGTGCCCCAGAGGCAGCATACACATCTAGAAACTTGTTAAAAATGCAGACCTATCCCAGAGCTACTGAATTGGAAGTTTTGGGGGTGGGGCCTGGCACTTGAAACAAGCTCTCTGGGTGATTGAGAAGCATTCTCAAACGCGAGATCCACTAGATTTATCTTTCAGTTCACTTCAGTCGCTCAGTTGTGTCCGACTCTCTTCGACCCCATGAACCGCAGCACGCCAGGCCTCCCTATCTATCACCAACTGCTGGAGTTTACCCAAACCCATGTCCATTGAGTCGGTGATGCTATCCAACCATCTCATCCTCTGTTGTCCCCTTCTCCTGCCCTCAGTCTTTCCCAGGATCAGGGTCTTTTCCAATGAGTCAGCTTTTCTCATTAGGTGGCCAAAGTATTGGCACTTCAGCTTCAACATCAGTCCTTCCAATGCCAACACCCAGGACTGATCTCCTTTAGGATGGACTGGGTGGATCTGCTTGCAGTCCAAGGGACTCTCAAGAGTCTTCTCCAACACCGCAGTTCAGAAGCATCAATTCTTCAGCACTCAGCTTTCTTTATAGTCCAACTCTCACATCCATACATGACCCCTGGAAAAACCATAGCCTTGACTAAACAGACCTTTTTTGGCCAAGTAATGTCTCTGCTTCTTAATACGCTATCTAGGTTGGTCATAATTTTCCTTCCAAGGAGTAAGCGTCTTTTAATTGGATGGCTGCAATCACTATCTACAGTGATTTATCTTTAGCCATCTCTAATATACTTGAGACTCAATTTCAGAGCTCACTTTCTCTGAAGCTCTACATCTGTATTTCCACCTCTTGGGCATTTCCCGTTTAGTGCAACTATTTTACAGATGAGCTTGGAAGGTTTTATTAGTGGAGAGATAAATTAAATTGAAACCCTTGAGCTTTCTGTGTGCTGATAAAATTATGTGCCTGCCTTGAAATGCAGTTCCTTTAGTGAATAACCATCACAAAGTATGCATTTATAAATGAATCCCTTACTGTACAATTCCTTTTTTTTCACACATACCAATGAGAATGAAAAAAAATATTCTAACTATAAAATTTTCACCCTATTCTTACCAAGGGCCATGATCGTGATTGAGGCTGTGTGGCTTCTTGGACTTTCTCTTCTGATGTAGCCAGGTATCACTGAAGGCCTTATGTTCGTACTCAGGTGAACCCAATCTGAAGGACTGAATAAACTGTATCTTAAAAAAAAACTATCTCTGAAATTTCCTTCTGAATATTGTGGCAAAACAAAAAAAACACTCAGTTTCATATCTCTTCTATATTCATATTAGCATAAATTTGCATTTTTCTCTGTACTAGGAAAGTTTCTAAAATATAGACAATTGCTAAAATTTAACAATAAGAATCACTATAACAGGTTTATCTTATTTTTTTGAGCACAGGAGAATTTTAAGCTGAATTTGATTTGCTTGGGATATGAGTGTTTATAGCATATTCATCCCAGCCCTGTTTAAAAGGGAAAAATTGGTATTGTTCAAGCAAGAAATCTTCCTAGACTCTTAACAGATTGCTTGGTTATGAAAAGAGTGAGGCAGCAACTGCAGCTGTTACGCTGAGATGGAGAATGTACAGAGGCGTGAATAAGCATCCAAGACTCTACTGTGTGTGTCTTTTCAAACAGCAGGAGCATGTGGTGAGGTGCCACGATGGGTCATCTCTCAAGAGTCCCACATAGAAAAGGCACAGAGAACCCTCACAGAACTTTTCCAGCAAGAGTGCATTTTATGGAAAGAAACCATTTGGGTTAGAAAAGGGATGCCACCGGGTACTCTTTGCCGTCTATGAAATGAGTTGATGGCTTAGCTCAAGGGGAGATGTGATTGAGTGTCTGCTCCTGAGAAAGAACTAGAGTTCTGATTAATTTTTCACAGGAGATGAGTAAGGAAACAGCTTGAAGATGCTTGAGAGCGAAGATGACTCCTGTCCTCTGCATGCTCACAGCTCTGGCATGTGAATGTACTAGGGGCCACCTCCTCAGGGACAGATCAGGGGTGTTCAGGAGCCCCCAGATGAAGCCACAGTATGGCCTTCACTACCACCCACAGTCTGCTCCCCAACCTTTGGGGTCGTTGTTATTGTTCAATTGCTAAGTCGTGTCCAACTCTTTGCGACCTATGGACTGCAGCACTCCAGGCTTCCCTGTTGTTCACTATATCCTTGTATGTGCTCAGATTCATGTCCATTGAGTCGGTGATGTCATCCAACCTTCTCATCCTCTGTCTCCCCCTTCTCTCCTCTTGCCATCAATCTTTCCCAGCATCAGGGTCTACTGCATCTAATCTGAGACTATGTGCGCCCATCCTACCTTCCAGGTTTTGCTCAAGCTGCTCCCCCAACTAGATAAGACCTGTCTCTACCCTTGTGTTTCCATCTATCCAATATGCCCGGAGACCAGTCTTTTCTCCCTGTAGCTTTCCCTGATAACCTGACCCCCCCCTCATGTTTCTAAGATAAGGTCCAGGTATGCAGCATTATAAACCAGCATCTTGTGTACATTGCAAAGCGATCACCACCAAAGCTACAGTTAACCAACCATCAGCATACCAGGTGGCCCCTTTCACTCTTCGCCTCCCTTCCAACATTCCCCTCTGGTAACCACCAGTCTTGCTCTGTGTATCCATGAGTTTATTTTTAAGTATAGCTGACTTACAATATATTAAGTGCACAGCATAGTGTTTCAATACTTTTATAGATTATATTTCATTATAAGTTATTACAGGGACTTCCCTGACTGTCCTGTCAGTTAAGACCCGTGCTTCCTGTGGGTTTGATCCCTGATTCGGGAACTAGATCCCACAGGCCTCTCAGCATGGCCAAAATGTTAAAAAAAAATTTTTTTTTTTTATCCATTTCACAGGATTAAGACTAAGGAAGAATTAAGATAATTGAGAGTTTTTTTTGTAAACTCTGAATAATATATAAATGATAATTTGATAATTATTTTAATTAACTTCACAATGTGGATGTTTGTGAAGGCAGGAGAGAGTTTCTTATATATTGTTGTCCTCTCGGTAAATGTTTGATAATATAAAGCTGTTCTCTGTGTTCTCTACCAGCACTTAGCAGCTTTGCTGAGAGTAGATTTTCAATCATTTAACTGCTGAACTGAAATAAAGTAGGGAGTGGGTAGAGGACAGAGCCTACTTTTGATACTGGGGAATTTAGGATACACTGGAAAGGTAGCTGACATTAGGTGATGGTGCTGGGAGAGATGTTCTTGAAGTCCAGGAGGACCTCTGGCAAAGTTTTTGTCTAGGGCTGGAAATCAAGCTCCTGTGGCTGGTGAAGGTTAATAGCGTCCGGAACCTGCTATTGGCGTATTACCAAATCTACTCTTCACACTTCTAAACACCCACGGATCTGTGTAGTCATATCTGTGCCTACACACTTCTATTATCTTTTTAAAACCACTTCAGCATGCCTGTGTTATGTTGCTTGCACTGCCTTATTACATAACTCTGGACACAAATTCAAATGAAATAGAACACAAGCAGCAACAGTTTAGGCAAGACTATTTATAATTTTACTGTTACATGTCTGCATTGAAAGGTCAAGGGCGATCTCGTGTGTTTGCAAATGCAAAGAGCTTTCCAAGGAGAACGGAGTAACGTTTCGAGCTCTCTGAGCAAAGGTGCAGTGTAAGTGCAGACAGAACATAACCACCATCGGGCAAAGAACAGTCTTAGGAATCTTCCCTATGAGGCAACCTTAACCTACAACGATCTTAAGATCATAAGATCTTAAGAGAACATAGGGAGTCAGGTGAGGAGACACACCCATGATTCAGCCAAGAAAGGGCTCTCTTGCCCCTTGTAAGTTCTGCATTTTAGCCTCAGGAGAGTGAAGGGTGTTTGGACAGTCCATGACTGCTGCTCAGCACAGGTACCCTCTTCCATCGCTGGGTTCCTAGCGTGGTACCAGTGTGTGTCCCCTCCAGGAGGACCTGACTCGAGCTAGTCCTGGTCTTTGCTGGGCATTGGAAACACTCGTTCCCAGCTTCTCAGTTCTGGCCACTGGGATGTAAGAGAGCCTGCTGGGTTCTTCTGAGAGTTACTTTATTTCATAACAAAAAGAGACAAATAGGGTTCCCTCCTTCCCTCTGGCTTGGATGAGTACTTGATGTTTTGGTGAAGCAGGAGCCATTCTGTGCTCAATAAGCAGAGGCCAAGAGAACCTGAAAGGCAATAGCCCAGGCCTTTGTCACTGAACCCGGTGGTTTCAAGGTGGTTCTGTAAGTCACTACCATCTTTGTGGTGACTTTTCCCTGGTCAGGGAAGGAGGTTTCTGGGCTTCACGTCTCTCCAGTCAGACTGAGGCTGCACAGAAAGGGACTGCCTCGTGCAGAGCCAAAAGCCAGTTCAGCTGACCTAAGGCTGTCCCTCTCAGGGTATTCCTTAGAACACTTTCTCCTGAGAGTGAGTTGCTCTCAAAACCAGGGTTTGGGGACAGTGGTTACACATGTGACTTCTGTTTTCTCCAGTTTACCCAGTGAAGACCCCATTCATTCAGAAAGTCAGTCGGTGAACTCACATTTATTAACAGCCTCCTAAGATACCATCATGTGCTGGGCACCCAAGACCAAGCTAGAGGCCCTGCATTCCCGGAGACAGACATGAAATAAACACTCCACCAGGCGGTAATGACGGCTGGGGATCAGTGCTGCCAAGGGTGCCCTGAGAGTGCATCACTGGGGTACAAGGCTGGGGATGGCAGAGATCAGAGGAAGCGACCCCGAGGGAGGAGGAAGGAGACTAGTCCACTCCCAGATTCTTCAGGCTAGCAGGAGGGAGGGAGCAGAGGAGACCCCAGGAGACTGAGGCAGAAGAAATGAAGGAACTTGGTGATTAACCCATGTGGATGTGAGAGGGGTCAGAGTCAAGGCCTTTCAAGGGCGAGAACTGAGAGCCAGGCTGTTTAGCCTTGCCACTGTGGACTCGGAAACCCAAGACAGGCCAGCTTTTGCTTTTGTGTCCTCTTCCTCCCCCTTCCAAGCCCACCTTAAACTCCACTTTACACCTAGAAGTAAGCACTTGTGTAACGAAGCAAACGAGTGACTCAGGTCCTAGGACGGGATCTGATGGAGAATTAGTCCGGAATCAAAGCTCTCAATGGATGGGTCGCTGATTGAGGGTCGCTAACGAGTCAATTCCGCCGGCGTCAGCAGCCAGGGTGGGTCTGGAGGCTGAGCTGTGAACGACTGCTTTCCCAAGGGGCCTTCACAAATCTGGAGCGAGATCACACTGACCGCACCTCCCTTTCACTGACAGTCATGGCACTTCTCCTTAAAAACGCCGCCCCTCAGCATCTTTCAGCGATACAAATGGCAACATTGGACAGGAGTTTACCCTTCCCAGTGATGAGGAAACATCTGGCCGATCGCCCTTTTCCTCTTCCTTTCGCCCCCTAGCTCGTAACTGTGATCTCAGACTCACCCAATGGTCTAGTGACCCAGGGCTCGCCTGTGCGGGATGCAGGGGCCGCCTGGGCGACGCGAGTGCAGTGGAGGCGGGGTCTCCAGGGCCCGGGGGCCGGCGCGGAGCGTCAGGCGGCGGCGCGGTGGTGACGGTCGCCCGAGCCCTCCGGCTCCGCCCCCTGCCCGCCGCTGCGGGAAGGGGCGGGAAGAGGAGGCGGCCGCAGCGCCCCTAGCGCGCCGAACCCTTTAAAAGCCGTGGGCCTGGCCAGCCGCGCCGGCCGCCGCGGTCCCCGCGCACCGGTGTCCCCGCGCTCCAGCGCGCGCCCCGTGCGGCCGCCCACCATGTCCGGGCACTTTCTCCTCGCGCCCATCCCCGAGTCCTCCTCCGACTACCTCCTGCCGAAGGACATCAAACTGGCCGTGCTGGGCGCCGGCCGCGTGGGCAAGAGCGGTGAGTGCCCGGGAACAAGGGGGGCTCTCCCGGGAGCGGGAGAGGGCAGGGGAGACCCGCTTGTGTCTGCGCGCGTGCTGGCCTGCCGCCCGCCCCGGTCGCCTGGCTTCCCTCGGCTTCCCCCGGAGCATCCAAGCCAGGGCCCTAGCCAGTGGGCACCTATGTGGTGCCCGGTGCGGCGGTAGCACGCCCACGGCCGCACCCGCCTCAAAACTTGCGGGGGCCACTGCCGCGCCCTGGGCTCTGCGGAGCCTTGAGGATGGGCGCGGTACCCGCGGCTCCGCGGCCGGTCACGCCCTCTTTCCCCAGCCGGTCGGCTTTGGCAGTCTTGTCCTAGTCCTGCAGCTGAATTTTCCTCTTTCCTTTTCAGCGATGATCGTGCGCTTCCTGACCAAGAGATTCATCGGCGATTATGAACCGAATACAGGTTCGATTCCTCTCGCGCTGTTGGGGCTGTGTGCTAGGATATTTGTTTCTTGTTTTTTCCCTCATGAGAGTGTGAGAATTTAAAACCCAAGTCTTCTTAACCCTCTAGGCAAGTTGTACTCGCGGCTGGTGTACGTGGAGGGAGACCAGGTCTCCCTGCAGATCCAGGACACCCCCGGGGGCATCCAGGTAAGGACTGCGGGGAGCGGCGCGGGAGTCAGGTGTCTGAGCGAGCCGGTTGTGCACTGAGATGCAGGAGCCTTCCCAGGTGGCGCTAGTGGTAAAGAATCCGCCTGCCGTGGCAAGAGATGGAGGGGTGGGCCGTCCCCAGGTGGGCCCAGTCTTTGGAGTGTTAGAAACCGGCCCCGATAGGGGGAGGGGGCGGGGAGAGGAGGTCGTTAGAAGCCGCCCTCTCCTGTCGGCCAACTCGGAAACGGGGAGTCAGGCTTACCTTCTCTCTGCAGCAGCAGCCCGAGCATCACTGGTTACAGGGATCCCAGGAATTCTGTAAGAGCTCAGCCTTGGAGCCAGAACAAAACTATGGGGTGGGTCTCTGGAGAGGGTCTTCTCTCCAGGAGGCCCCCCGAACCGCTCCCGTTTCTAGCTGTTTCTGCGGTACCTGCATTCAGATAACGCCTGGGCAAGCTGTCAGGAATGTAACTCGATTAACAAGTTACTAATCGCTGTCTGTTCTAGGGAGGAAAGGTCTGAAAAAAAGAATTTGTTTCTGTAACATTCTCAAGAAGGACATGCTAAAAATACTTTTATGGGTTTGGGAATAGATATTTATCTTGGCTTATGCTCAAAGTTTTGTTTGTTCGAAGTCAGTTTCCTAAAAATTGCGCCATCCTGAGTTGAAAGTTCTCACTGAAGTCCTTCTTCAGTTAGTCCTTCAGGGTTCATCACAGACAACATGCCAAGCTTAAAAGTGATGCATGGGTAACAGCTCAGAAAATAATCCAGGCCGGACCCTGCCTGAGAATCAGGTCTTTCCATATTAAAAGCCTCCTGCAGAAGCCTGGTAGCATCTGAAAACTATATTTAGTGATTTCTCTTTCAAATGTTTTTTTCCCAAGAGTGGCTTTGATGTTCTCTTGGTGCCTTCCCACCGAGGTCTTCCTTGATCTGGGCTCATTTTGCTCTTTTCAGGTCCAGGACAGCCTCACACAGGCGGGTGACCCCTTGTCCAAGTGTGTGCAGTGGGCAGAGGGCTTCCTGTTGGTCTATTCCATCACGGACTACGACAGCTACCTGGCCATCCGCCCCCTGCACCAGCACATCCGCAAGGTCCGCCCCGACTCCAGAGCTCCCGTCGTCATCGTGGGCAACAAGGGGGACCTGCTGCACGCCCGGCAGGTGCAGACTCGAGAAGGCGTCCAGCTGGCCAGCGAGCTGGGTGGTCTGTTCCTGGAAGTTTCCACCAGCGAGAACTATGAAGACGTGTGTGATGCATTCCGGCATCTGTGCAGAGAAGTAAGCAAGCTGCACAACCTGGGGGCAGAGAGGAGGAGAGTGTCAGTTGTCCCCCGGCCACGCTCTCCCAACATGCAGGACCTCAAGAGGCGCTTCAAGCAGGCTCTGTCCTCCAAGGCCAAGGCCCCCTCTGCCCCCACCCTGGGGTAGACATAGCACCGTGGCTGCTTGACTCCTCTCCTTTTAACCCATGCATTCGTGCTACTGAGAAGACTAGGGGGGATGGCCCCCTTTTTAATCAGATGTTCAGAGTTTATTTTTATACAGACTGTTGGTTTTCAAGTGTATATGTATTCCTGAAAATTCAAACAGTGATTGCCTAAAAGTTGGATAAAGATTGTTTGTTTGTTTTTTAAATAAAAGGTTTTTAAAAAACTAACGGCTAGCCACTTTTCCATTAAAGGCAAATGGCAACCTTGCTCCTTGTTTTTAAATGTCTTTTTATAGAAATCATACTTGCACCAGAGCCCAGAACTGCTCTGAGCTTGCCCTGGGTCTGAACTCTGATTGGTGGCTTCTGCAGTGTGGGGTTGGTTTAGAAGGAATCTGTGCAGATTCCTTTAGAAAGAAGAGTCTGTGGAGGAGGAATGGGATTTGGATAGCTGCAGGATGGCTCAGATGGGAAAGAACTTGCCTGCCAATGCAGGAGATGCAGAAGACTTGAGTTCAATTCCTGAATCAGGAAGATCCCCTGGAGAAGGAAATGGCAACCCACTCCAGAATTCTTCCCTGGAGAATCCCATGGACAGAGGGGCCTGCCTGGTTCGCAAAGTGTTGTACTTGACTGAGCCTGCACTTCCACACACATCTTTAATTAAAGCACTTTTCCCCAGGCATGAAATTGACACCAGGTAATTTTCAAGGGGAGAGTTTTCTTGTGCATAGATGCTAAAAAATTATAACATGAATAACATTATCATTTATTGATTCAAATGGAAGTTTATCCTCTCCATATTAGAGAAGCAATCTCCCTTTCAGTATTCCCATTGTCAGTAAGTGCACTCTCCCTGGAGTTGCTTGAAAATTCTCCACCTGTCTCTGTCTCCCTCACCAGTGGGGCATCTGGTCTGTCTTCTCCTGATTTTCTCTAAAGCGTCACTTTGCCTTAATCTAGGCCTTTGCAACTCTTGCCTGGATTGGCAGGCAAGCACGTGGACAAGACTCTGGTTTCTTGGCAGAATGGTTTCTTTCTTCGCACCCAGACAAACTTACTAAAACTTAACCTGATCATCTTGTTTCTGTGATTGAAAAAACTCAGCTAGTTTCCCCTTATCTACTAGATAAAATATTAATGAGGCATGGAATCAGGGTTATTTACCACCTCTCCAGATTCACTACTCCCTCCTTCCAAAAGCCTTGCCCCGCTACACACACACACACACATACAGAGAGCTGACAATCCATTCGAACAGAACGCTCTGCATTTCTCACTCTTCACCAGGTTCTTTCATGCCTCCCTGCCTTGGCACAAACTACTGCCTTGAATGTTTTGTCCTGTTCTCCACCCAAAAGGTCTTTTAAGTCCCATGCTATATTCAACTCCTGGAGCACCCTCTCGGAATCTGCCTGTAGTGTTTGTGTTATAACCCAACTTGCTTGAGGGCAGTCACGGCATTTTATGACTTTGTACACCAGTGCTACTAGCCCAGTGCTTTCACATAGGCTGAGGGGTTTGCAGTAAATATTTGATGAATGAATGAGTGACTACATTATTATTTTTGGTGCCCAGGACAATCAAGGCAGATGATAATGAAACAACTTGTCACTTCGGCAGAATGAGGGCAGGAGGTGTTCAGAGTAGCTGAAGGTTCTTTATTAGCAATGGCGGAGAGGAAATATTGCTGACGAGGGTAGAACTCCTGAAACATTGGGCAAAATGTTGAAAACACGGGTGGCTGAGGACAGGACAGCCTATGCACATTCGTAAGGTTTGCCTTACCTCCAAAGTGTCATCATCAGTCTGGGGAGGGGTTACCTCCATCCTCACGAGGGCGGAGGAACGAAGCATCCTTGGTCCTTCTTTACCCCTCCCCATCATCACTGTCTTGAAATTCCTGATTCTTTCTCTATCCACCAGTAATTCTCCTTCTGGTCAAGCTTCGACTTTAATGCTGCCCTTAAACTGCAGAATGATTTAATTAACATGTCTATCAGTGGGGTTCTGGAGGACTGGACGGGGTCCAATTGGCTAAGTGATACATCCTGCAAACATTCTGTTCTTGACATGCAACCTATGAAAAAAGCAAACTTGAATGATGGGAAAATAAATCAATTAGAACAGAAGAAAATAAATTTGTTTTGCTCATATTGAGATGAAGGGCACCACAGAAGTTCTGGAGTTTATTAATATCGCTTTCAAGAAAATCGATTAAAGTAAATAGCCATGGAAGGCTGTGAACAAAAGAGCAAATAGGAAAGACCAGATGACTGTTTAGTTAAGAATGTGGGGCTTGAGTAGCTTTTTTCCCTGGAATGTGTTGCAATTTTAACTGCTCATGGTGCAAAGTTACCAATTCAGATTTACAATGTGAAGATACTTTGTGTGATTAATAGTTTATCCTTACCATTTGATCTGTCTCCAAAAGGAGACTTGGAGAGACTTGGCTAAAATTTGTCTCAAGCTACTTTGAAAGATGTGATCTAGGGGAAAAAAATCCCCAAACAATGATTTTTCAAACACCATTAAGTTAGCCAGGGCTCAAGGCGAGTGAACGGACACAAGTGGTGACTGGGTTGTGAGAGCGGACCTTTCAGCAGAGTAGAAATTTGCTGGTCCCAAATGAAACGTAGTCATCTCCTGTTTGAATGCCATCAGGTGCCTCCACCCCAGTAGAAAATCAGCTTTCTCAGGACTGGACGAGTCATCATCATTGAATTCAGCCCCACAGCAACCATAAGGGTCTCCCATGCATAATAGCAACCCCCTCCAAAAGATATTTTGGGTACCCTCCATCAAACTGTCAGAGGTGGCTCTTCTCCTTCTGGTGAATTGGAAAGAGAATGTTCTCCAGAGCAGGTCTACTTGAACAAAATAGGTTATCATCCCTTTCAAAAAAGTTTTAATTTTTTTAATTGAAGTATAGTGGATTTACATTGTGTGATTTACATTGTGTGCTAAGTTGCTTTGGGTGTGTCTGACTCTGTGCGATCCTATGGACTGTAGCCTGGCAGCCTCTTCTGTCCATGGGATTCTCCAGGCAAGAAAACTGGAGTGGATTGTCATACCCTCCTCCAGGGGATCTTCTTGATCAAGGAACTGAATCCAGGTCTCCTGCGTTGCAGGCAGATTCTTTACTATCTGAGCCGCTAGGGAAGTGTTGTGTTGATTTTTGCTGTACAATAAAGTTATTCTGTTACACACATACATACATTCTTTTTCATATTCTTTCCATTATGGCTTATCACAGGATTTATTTTCTTTTTAAAGATTTCTTTTGATGTGGACCATTTTTTAAAATCTTTTATTGACTTCATTACAATATTGCTTCTGTTTTTTTATATTTTGCTGTTTTGGTCCTGGGGGTGAGGCATGTGGAATCTTTGATCCCTGGTCAGGGATCGAACCTGCGTCCCCTGCTCTGAAAGACAAAGTCTTAACCACTGGACCACCAGGGAAGTCTCATTATCACAAGATACTGACTATAGTTACCTGTGCTATACGGTAGGACTTTGTTGTTTATCCATCCTATATATTCGGTTGGGCAAAATGTTCATTCAAAAATCCAACCAGCTCCAGTTTTCTTGCCTAGATAATTCCGTGGACAGAGGAGCCTGGCGGGGTAAAGTCCATGGGGTCGCAAAGAGTCGTATACGACTGAGTGACTAAGACTTTCATTTCCTTTGAGCATCATTTCATGTTCCATGAGGATTAATCCATAAAGTTGTAAAAACACTTGCTACCATTTCTTACCAGCACTCTCTATTTACATTAGAAGAACAGTGTTAAAAACAGCAAAGATTATTTTGCCTGGAAACACTCACATGGATTTATAACTCTGGAAAACTTGGGATGATTCAGGAGCTCCTGCCAAAGAACAGTTACCAAGCTGCCTTGAGGAGGACGCACAGGTGGGCTCCTTAGTGAGGTCAACCTCACACCCTGCCTTGTTGTCGATCCCCTGAGAACTTGGGCAAAGTGAAAAAAAGAAGAGTTTCCTTGTCTTAAAATGGAGCTAACACTACCCGTCAAGCAGAATTGTTGTCAGAGTCTGACACACACAAGGTATTCAATTGTGGTTGTTGTAGGTTATTTTATTTATTTATTTGACCATGTGGCATGCAGGATCTTTGTTGCATCCTGCATGATCTTTCATGACAGCAGTGTGCAGGCTTGGTTGCTCTGTGGCAAGTGGAATTTTAGTTTCCAGACCGGAGCTCGAAACTGCATCCTCTGTGTTGCAAGATGGATTCTTTTTTTTTTTTAATTTTAATTAATCCAGTTTCTTAATTGAAGGATAATTGCTTTACAGAATTTTGTTGCTTTCTGTCAAACTTTCAAAAAGGAGGGGATATATGTATACCTATGGCTGATTCATGTTGAGGTTTGCAAGATGGATTCTTAACCAGGGGACCACCAGGGAAGTCCCCTGTCACTATTATTGTTTTGAAGTTGTTTCAGGAAAAGGTGTACTTGAACACTCTAAAAGGTATAAGTAGTTGCTTTGAACAATGTGATTTTTCCCACTTCACATCTGGGAAAAAGAAGGTTTGCCAAGGGGCAGTTATTCAATCAGTAATAATACCTAAAAATTATTGATCTTTTACCATGTGCTAGCACTTTAATTTTCTCCACAATCCTTTGGGTACCATTATGATTATTCCCATCTTTCAGATGAGGAAACTGAGGCTCAGAGAAGTCACACACTAGCCTCAGTTCATTTAAGCCAGGAACCAGAAGGCCTGGCTCCAAAAAGGAGAAAAGAATTTCAGAGGCTACTTCCCTGGCCTTTCGTAGGGCCCGCCAGCACCTCTGAGGGGATCCCTGGGACCCTGTTGCTAGTATTTGTGCCCTGGAGGAAGAATTTGCATTTCAACGAGCATCCTGAGGTCCTGAGACTGTCTCCTGTTTGAAAGCTCTGAGCAAGATCCCAGTCTGGACTCCTGGACTCCACCCCAGGCTTCCTGTTGAACCAGGGAAGTCAGACTTGAAGTGGGGAAGGCAGGGTTGTCACACAAGCAGGGGGCCTGGACTGGCCTGGTGCCCTGGCTGGTGAGTCAGGTGAGGCTGGTGGGCTGCCCTTCCCTCTGAGAGCTCCTCCCTGAGCCACCGCTTTGAAGGCTATGAAGGTGGGGGTGGGGGTTCGGGCCATGTGTGGGAGCCGGGGTGATGGGCATGGCCAGCCTGTGCGGGCCCCAGGGCTGTGTTCGCTCCTCAGACTCTTCTCTGATGGCACCTGGAGGAGATACCTCCACCACAGCCCCAGTGATTCATGTGCTTTCTTTTCTCCAGGAGGCGGGAGGTTAGCACCCTGCAGGGGAGGAGGGGGCGAGCTGAAGGTCACCTTCCAGGGGCTGTGGCAGTGAGAGGTTCACTGCAGAGTGGTTTACTGCTGGAGCAGAGCTTCACAGTGCACAGTGGGGGCTAAGAGTGCCTCCCCGCCCCAACTCAGGGTGAGTGTACTTGCTGGGGTAGGGGGCAAGAGAGAAGGAAAAGTAAAAGGTTTTAAAAAAAAGGCCATGAATTTCTCCGGATGGAGAAATTATGAGGTTTCTGCCCCAATGTTTGAGAGGCCATTGGTGATCTGTGTGATGGTTACATCTTTGTAGCATGATAATAAGATAATAAACAACAATTACCTACCATGACTACTGAATATGCACTGTGTTCCATGTATTACGGTATTAGAGTTCTCCAGAAAAACAGAACCAACAAGATAAAGATGTATTTGTATTTACTATCATTATTTTAAATATTTATTTATTTGGGTCTTAGTTATGGCACACAGGATCTTTACCTGTGGCATGCGAGCTCTTAGCTATGGTATGTGAGATCTAGTTTGCTGACCAGGGATCCAACCCAGGCCCCCTGTACTGGGAGCATGATGTCTTAGCCACTGGACCACCAGGGAAGTCCCTCTTATGACTGTTATTTCAAGGAACTGACTCCTGTGATAATGGAGACTGAGAAATTCTGCCATCAGCGAGTTGGGACCCCAGCAGTACTGATGATATGTTTCTAGTCTGAAGCGGCCAGTCTCAAGATCCAAGAGCAAGTGTTTCAGTCTGAGTTCAGAGGCTGGAAAAGATGAATGTCCCAGCTTCAGGCAGTCAGGCTGGAAGAAGTTCCCTCTTACTTAAGGAAGGGTCAGCATTTCTAGTCTATTTAAGCCTTCAACTGATTGGATGAGGCCCACCCACACCAGGGAAGGCAATCTGCTTTCCTCAGTTTCCTGAATTGCATGTTAATCTCATATAGAAACACCCTCCCAGACACACCAGTATAAATGTTGGAGCAAATATTTGGATACCCCATGGCCCAGTCAAGTTGACACAAAGAGTAATTTAGCCATCACATACAATAATTTAGGTGCACTCACTCATTTAACCCTCCCAATGATTCTATTAGAGTAACTCATTGTTTTCATCCCTATTTGACAGATGAGGAAAATGAGGCTCAGAGAGGTTCATTAAATTTCTCATAAGCCTCTCAGCAGGTAGAGCGGCACAGCTGAGAGTCAAGTCCAAGTCTTTCTGATTTGAAAACCACTGTACTGTACTTCTTTCCAAACCAATCAACCCCCTGCAGGCACCCCTGGAAGGTGCTACCATTCTCCTGATGAAATATTTGACCTGAACTATTGCATGGTACACCCATCAAGGTTTTCATTTACAAACAATAGAAAAGGCTCTGGCTGATTAAATTTTTTAAAAAAAGATGGTGGGGGTTTATTAAAAGGCTTTTAAGTAACTCACAGAATCACTGGGTGAGCTAGAGAACAACTGTGGGGGCTGCACAGTTAGACAGAGACCAAGAAAATACCTGGCGTTTTCAGCGTCTGCTGTGGCAGGTGGTCCCTGCTTCCCACTCAGACTTTTGAGGTGAAGGCTCACTCCAGACGTTGGTAGGGGTTCTGACACTGAGCAGTGGCGAAAGCCCATTGAGTGGTGACTGAGTGGTGCCGAGGGTTTCCCACTTTAAAGGTAAATATGGCTATGGCCAGGGTCTTAGTTGTGGCATGTAGGATCAGTTGTAGCGTGTGGGCTCTAGTTCCTTGGCCAGGGATTGAACCCTGCATTGGTCCCCTGCATTGGGAGTGTGGCGTGATAGCCATTGGACTGCCAGGAAAGTTCCAGCAACGACTGTCTTAATCCATGCTTTCTCTTGTATGTTCCTGCATGGTTGCGGTGACATCTGCCTTCAAAGCTGCCAGCTTGCCTCCAGAGGAGCCACCTCAGTTTAGTAGGACCCTCACCGACCATGCAGGGCATGCTGCGGGAGAGAGGGCATGTGAGCCTGTGAGAGCCGGTCACGGGGGTGGAGATCTGGAGGAGGTCCCCAGGAAGAGGTGACCTCTGCTTTGACCTGACAGCTGGCCCTGGGCAACGGGAGGTCCTTCACCCTGCCCCCTGTCCTTGGAATGTGCCCTTTGTTTGTCCTCCCTGCTCCCAGAAGCTGCAGGGGACTTAGCCTTGAGACAGTGATGTGTCCAGACCATCTGTACTGTGCATCTGACTGCACCCAGCTAAGGCCTCTGGGTAAACTTTCAAGATTCTCGAGGGTGGGGCGGAGATCTGGTTGTCTTGCAGCCACTCCAGACGCCACATGAGTTCCCTTGCTTATTAAATCTGCTGCCTCCTGGTCTGAGGTGTCTGTCTCTTCTTCTGATATCACCCAGGGAGCTCCCGAGGAGGCGTGTGAACTGACAGGGCAGAGGCCTCTCACTGCGATTCTGACAGGGGTGCAGTTAGCACCCAGTCATGTTCTTTAAGGCGTCTTTTCCCTCTGGCGGGAGATCCAGTCACATCATGTTATTCAGCTGTCATGTCTTGCCCATCTCCTTTAACCCAGCTCTAATATTTTTAGGTTCTTCTGTCCAAAGCCCAACATTTATTGGCGAAGACACTTTTAGAAAATAACATACTTCAGTAGCATTTCAGACTCTCAGCACGACTACCTGAACAGCATCGTTGAATCTTTCTGAAGGCCTGGTTCCTTTGGCACAAAGCAGACCACTTTTCTTAATTTCATGCTTCAGAAGGTTAAGAAAAAAAACAACATTTTACAAGATTTCCGTCTCTCTTTCTCGGGTGCACAGAAAACCCTGAGTGTCACGAACAAGCAAGAAGGAGGCACCTGGCCAACAATTCTGAATGGAAAGGCCCTGGTTGCTTGAATGACTTGCTGCATCAGACAGTTAGAAACCCATGAGTCCTCACGACACCCCATGGGGTGCAGTCCGGGAGCACCCCTTCCTCAGTCCTCCTCTTCATTGTGCCCATTCCCCAGCGCACTTTAAGAAGCCAGCATGCTCACCTGTGATTGTATTTTAGGGGCACTTGGAGGAGGAGCTTGTAACAGACACTCAGGTCTCAGAGGCCCATTACTGGTCCCCAGAGTCAGCTTCTCTCTTCTCCCAGCTGTCCGGGCATTTGAAAGGAGTATCTGTGCGAGTAATAATAATACTCATTCCATGAAGGGATTCCAAGTGAAGTCATTCAACTGGTGACAGATTTAGATGCTCAAAAACAGGCAGTCACGTCACTTCCCTCACACTGACACACACATCCAAACGCCCCCTGGAAGGATAGTCAGGATCCGGAGCCATGGAAGACTCCAAGTGGGGGAACACTTTTGCAGATGGTGGTCGGAGCAGCCCATCAGCATCGTCCTTCCCCCTCCTCCCTCCACCCTCTTCCCCAGAAGGAAGACAGCTGCGCCTCCCTCCTTGATCTCTGCAGGTTGACTTCAAGCCTGTTGGAGGCCGTGGGGTCCTCCCTTGTCAGTCGTGGTTGAGTCTTACCTGCCTGTCTAGAGTGGCAGTCCGTGTTTCCCAGACACAGTCCACTCTTGGTTTCTACCAGACCTTATGTATTCATCGACCCTAAACACGGTTTGCCTGCTCTGTTTCCTGGCCCGCATTTGTGTGCTCCTTCCACACGGAACCCCTGCCCTTCAAGCTCCTAGCCTGCCTGCAAGAGCAGACGCATGTTCTACTTCATCCATGGAGCCTCTTCTGACCCCTTCATGCCTCCTCCCTGGGCCCCAAGCACATAGTAGTTGCTTGGTTGTTACTCTGAAGTGAGTTGAGTAAATGAAGGGGAAAAAACCCGAACTGTTCATTGCCTCCGTTACTCTTAGTAATGCTGATTAGGGTCACAGAAATCATAGCACAAGTGGGCTAAGGGACTATCCAGGTCACAGGAGAGTGGATGGTTGCCAAGGGTCGGATTAAATTAATTTGAATTTTACATGTTCTTATTCTGTTTGTATTGGGAGGCTGGACATAGAAATGACTGCACGAGACTGCAGTCATTTGGCCCTGACAAGAATGTGATCTTGCTGATGCTAAGTCTGTCTGGGAACCAGAAATCTGATGTTTGTGAACATTCCTTTAAATGCAAGCATTAAGGGTAGAGGTTGTTTGTATAAGTTCTTCTGGAAGAGAGTTGACAGTCCAAGTGTTACATGCTTGTGGCAGAGGCCAAACTGACCTGACCCCGTGAGGCCCTACCCTGCAAGGTCCATGTCACTGGGGCCGTCACTGGGGCCGCGCCACCTCCCACCACTCACCCACGCCCGCAGCTGGTTGAGTGTTCTCTGCCATTCGTGGTCTTGTTTCACCCCTCCTTGCTGACCGCAGGGCAGGAGAGGAGGGGAGCAGGAGCCTCAAGACTGACGGGCTGGGCTCCCTTGTCGTTGACCGGCTGCCCACGTGGCAGCTCCTTAGAAGCCAAGAAATCTCTATTAGTAACTGACCTTTGCTTTGGGGTAGCTTTCTGGAGCCTTCACACAGTTTTCATGGCTGCTGCCTCATTCAGCCATCGAGGGAGCCTGTAAATTAGACAGTGAAGCTGTTATTTCTACTTTGGGGAGGAAACTGAGGCTCAGAAAGACTACAGACTTTGACCACATAACTAGAATGTGGCAGCGCGGGAATCAGAGCCTTGTTTTAATGGCGGCTCCCGCGCTGCCTCCACTCTATACACCACCTTGTGCAAACATTAAGAGCTTTGTGCCATGCGATGTTCAGTCATTGGCATTAAGCTGGCTCATCAGGTGATGTAATGTGATGATAGCAGTATATCATGCATCTGCATGCTAAGTTACCTCAGGCGTGTCTGACTCTTTGCGACCCTATGGGCTGTAATCTGCCAGGCTCCTCTGTCCACGGGATTCTCCAGGAAAGAATATTGGAGTGGGTTGCCAGTTCCTCCTCCTGGGGATCTTCCCAACCGGATGGAACCCGTGTCTCTTATGTCTCCTGCACTGGCAGGTGGATTCTTTCCCACCATCACCGCATCTATGTAGATGGCCACAGTCAAATATACCTGGTGGAGCAGAGTTTTCCAGTTTTATTTATTTATTTTTGAAACAGGTATATTATGTAGTTCAGAAAAATTTAAAACTATAAAAAGGCATAAGGTGGAAATATGAAAATCTTCACTTCTTTCTGTCCCTATCTACCCCATTTCCCCCACATACCCAGAGCTAGCTCACCACTTGTACTACTTTACAAGTTGTTTCAAATATGTTTTCTTCAGACCAAGGTTGATGTGAGTCTTTTCTCTTCTGGAATATGGATTCATTTGACAGTGTGGAGTAGTTAATCCATTTGTCTTTATTTGGCTGTGTCAGGTCTCAGTTGCGGCATGCAAGTTCTGGTCCCCTGACCAGCGACTGATACTGGACCCCTGCACTGGGAGCACAGTGTTAGCCCCTGGGCCACCGGGGACATTCCCGTGTCACGTGGTTTAGCAAGAAAAACTTAGCTATCAAGTCTAGGATCTGACTTTGAGTTCAGACCAAAGGTCTTTTTAAAAAATAATTTTATTTATCTGTTTTTGGTTGTGTTGGGGCTTTGTTGCTGCCCACGGGCTTTCTCTAGTGGCAGTGAGTGAGCTTCTCACGGCAGTGGCTTCTCTTGCTGTGAAGCACGAGCTCCAGGGTGCACGGGCTTCAGCAGTTGCAGCTCTCAGGTCAGTAGTTGGGCACACAGGCTTAGTTGCCCCATGGCATGTGGGGTCTTCCTAGATTAGGGATCAAGCCCATGTCTCCTGCATTGGCAGGTGGATCCCTTACCACTGAAACCAAAGATCTTGTGGTTTACCATAAACCCCATGAGTAGTATTTGCATATAGTTACAGAATTGGGTTCTTCATTTTTACTCAGTTGGGAAAGCAATTCCAAAATATTCAAGTGCTGGCAGTGTTCAAACGGCCTTTTGAACAAGCTGCCTTCACCCAAGGAATAGTCATGCCTCCTGACTCAGTCCCTTGAGGACTCTGACCCAGTAGACATCTTCCTGTTGTATTGCCAAGGGCTGTTTAGTGGGTCCACGCTAGGATTCAGTAAAGTGCATGAAATGTGATGTGGTGTTCAAGCTCCCAGCTGGTTTGAGTCAGGACGTCACTGTTCTGGTGCAAGCTGACAAGGACTATGGTGAAACCAGGGACCCGCGAGCAAAACACCTTCTACAGTCCCAAATCAATGCCTGTGACAGGAGCACCTCCAGTAATTTAATTCTGACTATTTAGTTTCACAAAGGAGGAATTTCAATAGTGCTGAAGGTGACTGGGGAGATAGCAGCAAACATGTCACACGAAGGAAAGGAATAGCACTCAAAATGTACCAAAAACATAGCTAACAATGGATTATAACAAGTGCCAAGACCTCTTCCTCACTGGGTAATGTCGATTGGAGGCTGTGGATTGCAGTAGAGTTGAGAACCATGTGGAAGGGCAGCAGAAGCGGCTGATGGAGCCCGAGGCATCAGCATAGCACAGAAGCAGGAACCCCCAAGTGTGTGCACACGCATGCACATGTGTGTGCATGCATGTGTGTGTACATGTGCATGTGTGTGCACGTGTGCGTGTGTGTGTCACCACCTCCCATTGCAGATGGCAGGGATATGGAGAGACCTCATCCTGGGAGCTGAGGAGCTGACCCTCTGCAGGCTGACCTGAGAGAGGGTCAAGGGAGAGAGGGCATCTGGTCTGTGTCTTCTCAGTTTCTCGGAAAGCCCCCCTCTACCTCTGCTTTGTGCTAGGATAAACAGGATTAGAGGTGACTCTTTCCTTGGCTCTCAGTCTGCAATTATGTTCAAGTCCTTTGTAGCTTGCTCCTATCAGTCTGCATGAATGACCAGTGGGGGCAGGCTGGGGTGCCTCTTACAGAGGAGAAAGCACGTATCACATAAAACCCCACTGAGAAGACAAGGGGAGAAATGGCACAGTCAGAGAAGTCAGTGGAAATGAAGCCCCCAGGGCGGAATCACAAGGGATGGGAAATATTTGTCCTTTTGCAATCATGGAAGCTGAAGTGGGTGGGCAGGCAACAGTTAGCAGCAGAGGGACCCCGAACGTTGGGGAGCCCTGTGGCATCATGCCCCAAGCATCATCTGGATGGTTTGACCACTCTAAATCAGGAGGACAGCTGTCTACATTTTCATTAGGGTTTGGCAAAATAGCAATTTGAAATTTCCATCACCGGCAGTTTCCAGAAATTCTCAACTTGGATCCATGGACCCCCAACACCAGACATTCTCATTCATTAGATGTGCTTTTTTTTTTAACTTAAAAAATTATTTATTTTTGGCTGCGCTGGGTCTGTTGCTGCATGTGGTCTTTCTCTAGTTGGGGTGCACTAGCTTCTCATTTCAGTGGCTTCTATTGTTGTGGAGCATGCATTCTAGAGCACAGGCTCAGTAGTTGTGACACTCACAGGCTTAGTTGCATGTGGGACCCTCCTGGACCAGGGATTGAACCTGTGTCTTTTGCATTGGCAGGCAGATTCTTATCCACTGTGCTCCCAGGGAAGCTCCATTTGATGTGCTTTTGGAGAATCCCATGGACAGAGGAGCCTGGCAGGCTACAGTTCATGGGATCACAAGAGTCGGGCATGACTTAGCGCTATCTTTCCTTTCCTTAACAAGTATCCCAGCTGTCTCCCCTGTAGACAGTCTCTGGATACTTGGAGCACAGAGTGGATCAGAGTGAGACTGAGCCAGGAAAGTCCCCCTGTTCTGTGGGCCTCTTGCTGGTTTTAGTCACTCAGCAACTAGCCCATATTCGGATTAGATAAATCTTGGCTGGAATTCCCACTCCACCACTTTATAATTTGATCAAAGAACCCACCTCTCCACCCTCAGTTCACGCAATTTGTGTGAGAGGTAAGTGAAGTGACCCGTAAATGTACTGGCACCTGGCACCAAGTAGGCGCCCAAGAAATTTGCATTTTTATTGTTGTTGAGATTAACTCTTAAATGATTCCTGCTTGTCTTCATATCTATCGTTTATGCTCTAATGTGTTTTATCCCTTGGCTGTCATGTAGAGCTTAATCAAATCAAATAGGACATTGATAAACGATGGTGAATCCCTTCCAAGAGTGTCTGCTCTCATTTGGCACCCTTTTCTCCCCTTGCTGGGAAAAGTCTTGCAGAGGCTATGCCAGTGTTATTTTCCCAAATATTTCACCTGTTGCTCTTCCTTGCCTTGTATAGGCATGCTGTTTGTTCCAGGATGATATAGGACAATGGTCTGAGGTTCAGGAGGGTCAGGCAGCCAGCATAGAGGCTGGTTGGAGAGGAAAGTGGCCCCAGTGCATGCTGGACTCAACAAGCCGACCTTTGAGATGAAACAGAGGTTGGGATCCAGAGTGTGGCCTGAATTGGTACCGTCAGGTGTGACAGGTGAGACAAGGACAGGAGGTGGGGCCAGGTAGGCCAGTGGAAACGAGGGCACTCCATAGGCCAGGAGCAAATGCTTGAGGGGAGATGGTACCAGTCAGGGCTGGAGAGGTGCCCAGGGTCTGAAGGGTTGGGGGTTATGAGCTGGAGAAGAAACAAGAACACCAGTACCTAGAAATCAGGGAGGTCATTCCTTGACCAGGTAAGAAGCCAAGGACTCCTCCCTGAATGACAGGAACCATTAGAAACACCTGGGCTGGAGCCAAGAAGGAGAAGACATGGGGATACTACCTACCTGGCAAGTGACCTGCCAGAGGGCGAGCAGGTACTCCAGGAAAACCACTGTTCAGGGCCTTGTACAGGTAAGAATTACAGCAGAAGAAATGTGCCCACCCAACCCACAACTGTGCAAGGCATGTGGTAGGTGAGCTGCAGACACTGGCCAGATTAGTTCTCCACCAGTTAGGAAAATACATTTCAGGGCTCCTTTTCACATGACTTCTTCCCTGAGGTGAGGAATCCAGGTTTGGAGAAAACGAGTCATCTTTTTTGTCCTGGTTATGATTTAGTGAAGTTCTTGGTGGCTCAGATGGTAAAGAATCTGCCTGTCTGGGTCGAGACAATCCCCTGGAGGAGAGTATGGAAACCCACTCCAATATTCTTGCCTGGAGAAGCCCATGGACAGAGGAGCCTGGCGGGCTACAGTCCATGGGGTCACAAAGAGTCAGACACGACTGAGTGACTCACACTTCACTTTTGCCCCAGGAGGGTAAGCAGGGCCTGTTGTTTCATCACAAGATTCCTTCGAAGTCCCCTCCGCACAAACCTCCCTCCCCACAAGTTTCTGTTGAACTGGGATTCTAAGTTTAGCGGTTTCCTCCCTCCTCTCCCAGGCAGAGTGGGGGCCTAGAAGATAGTGTGCACAGGGGGAGGGCCTGGCTAGGAGGGGCTGCAGAGGTTTAGCTGGAACTTGGTTGAGACTTTCTTAAAATGGAAACATGTCAGTTAGGAGTACTACTTTTGGCTACAATAGAAACTCCAAAATGACAGTGGTTTAAATAAACAGGAAGTTTCTTCTCATATTTAAAAAATCCCTTAACTTAGAAGCAACCCAGCATCTTTTATGAGATGAGTGGATAAATTGTGGTTCATCCAGGCTATGGAATACTAATTCAACAATAAAGAGAAGTGAGCTTACAAGCCACAAAAAGGCGTGGAGGAGGCTTATCCACATATTGCTAAGTGAAAGAGGCCAGTCTGAAAAGGCTACGTATTATATGATTCTAAGCATATTCTGAAAAAGGCAAAACTATGGAAACAGTAAACAGATCAGTGGTTGTCAGGGATTCCAAGGGAAGGAGGGATGAACTGGTGGAGCATAGGGGATTTTTAGAGCAGTGAAACGATTCTATATGATACTGGAATGGTGGATCCCTGTCATTTTCATTTGTCAAAACCTACAGTACGTACAACATAAAGAGTAAACCTGTTGTAAACTATGGACTTTAGTTAATAATAACATATCAATATTACTTCATTGAGGATAGCAGATGTACCACATTCAAGCAAGATGCTGATTTAAGCAAGAAAACTGTGGGTAGGAGCAATTCTGTGAATTTTCTGCTCAATTTTTTCTGTAAACCTAACACTGTTCAAAACGAAGCCTATGAATTAAAAAAAAAAAAAAAAAACCCAGTGTAGGATACCTTGGGCTGGAGTGGTAGTTCTATCGCTATCTGAGATTAGGGAAACCATTTTCTTTCTGCCCTTGTAGCTAGCATGTACCTCTCATCCTCGGGGTCTTCCCCATGATCCAGGATGGCTATGGAGTATCAGCTATCTAAGTTCTGGGCAGCAGGAAGGAGGATCCCACATGACCTAACTTTCATTTATTAGTCTTCCCAGAGTCCTACACAATACTTACATTTCTATCTCCTTAGTCACACACAGCTGGAAGATAAGCTGGGAAATGTACTTTGCTCTGGGTGTCTTTTGCACTGGTAGTGATATGGCAATTCTGTCACTAAGGAAAAATAGAAGGGGCAAGACTCTTTAGAGTCCCTTGGACTGCATGGAGATCAAACCATTCAATCCTAAAGGAAATCAGCCCTGAATATTCATTGGAAGGACTGATGTCAAGGCTGAAGATCTAATATTTTGGCCACCTGATGTCAAGAGCCAACTCATTGGAAAAGACCCTTATGCTGGGAAAGATTGAGGGCAGGAGGAGAAGCGGGTGGCTGAGGATGAGATGGTTGGATGGCATCACTGACTCATGGGGGTGGCCATGAGTCTGAGCAAACTCCAGGAGTTAGTGAAGGACAGGGAAGGCTGGTGGGCTGCAGTCCATGGCATCACAGACGTGACTGAGCGACTGAACAACAGTTGGCTGGCAACAAGGTCTCTCTACCTCATTTTTTTTTCTGTGCCATGCAGCTTGTAGGATCTTAGTTTCCTGACTAGTAATCTAACTCATGCCCCCTGCAGTGGAAGCATGAAGTCTTTATCACTGGACCACCAGGAAAGTACCAGGGAGGACCAACCCTTCTTGGAAGCTTAGCATCTGGCCTTTTGAAGAAGCCCTATAGTTTCTCAGTGATCCAGCTTGGGGGACACTGCTGGGTCTTGCTCCAGCCTCCAGAAGGAATCTGTGACTGATGGGGAGGAGTATGCGGACTGCTGGACTGGACAGGGACTAGAAGGAACACTTTCCACCCCCTGGCCCCTTCCAACAAAGGCTCCCAGGGCTGCAGGCTGACACCACTTTTCTACCCTCATGTTGGAGGGAGAAGCAGGATGGAGCGAAGGATGACTGGGGTAGTAACATCAGTGCAGTGGTGGCGCCCTGGGCCTCTTCTTCTGGGGAAGGGAAGGCCTGCCTGTGTGCCAGGTGGGGGCTGGGGGCTGGGGCAGCAGGGCACGGCCTCTGTTCTCTGTGCAGTTGGAAGCAACGCAAACACACCAACTCCCAGATCCTTTAGCCAGGCTGGGTGTCCTCCCTCATGAATCACAGTCCTCCCAGCAGAGCAGAGCTGCTGGCAGCTGATGGGGCTTCTGTCTGAAAACACTCCCTGTGATCTTCCCCATGCGTCAGATGCCCTGTTAATTGCTCTAAATGACGGCACAGCACCAGAGGGCAGAGCAGTGGGTGAGGCTGTGACAGGGGAAGAGAGCAGGGAGTCACCCAAGGAGACACCGGGTCTGAGTAGACCCATGATGTGCGCCATCCGTCAGCCTATCAGGTGGTAAAACCTCGTAACTCCCCACTGACAGCTGACTGTCGTGGAGCCAGGGGTAGGGGAACCTCTGAAACTCTAGCCACGAGTTGGAGGCGAGGGTTGAGGGTGTTTTCTCTGCCCCACCCCTCTCTGCTTCCTAGAATCTGGGGACTGCCAGAGCCCAGATAATTAAGGTCCAATATCTTTTTTTCTTTCTGTGTGAAGAAAGCACTTTGTTTAAAAAACCTGATGTGTTGTGTTGGGCTTAGTCGCTCAGTCGTACCCGACTCTTTGGGACCCCATGGACTGTAGCCTGCCAGGCTCCTCTGTCCATGGGGATTCTTCAGGCAAGAGTGCTGCAGTGGGTTGCCATTCCCTCCTCCAGGGGATCTTCCCAACCCAGGGTTTGAACCCAGGTCTCCCACCTTGCAGTCAGATTCTTTAACATCTGGGCCACCAGGGAAGCCCATGAATACTGGAGTGGGTAGCCTACTCTTCTCCAGGAATCTTCCCAACCCAAGGTCTCCTGCGTTGCAGGTGGATTCTTTACCAGCTGAGCTACCATATGTCTGCTTAAATATAAATTTAGCTAACAGTGGCCATCGGGTATGGGGTAACATGTAATCTGACAATTATCTGGACTTATTTAGCAGTTATTCAAAGGGCCAGCTTGGGGAAATGCCAGGGAAGTGAGCAGTAGATTTAAACCTCAAATCTATATACTGATGGCCAGTGTGAGGCCGCCTCTCTGTGTTTTCTTTCTCTGGTAACCTCAGGCATGTTGATGCTTATCCTTGGCGCTCTCCAAACCTGGGCTTAGTTCCTGAATGGTGTTTGTCTTTCCAGAGATAATAAAGACAGACATGGACCGTCGTGGGATGAATTGTAGAGGCACAAGTGTCATTCTGCTTGAACTATTTAAAAGACTCTTTCTTGCTATTGAAAGACTTTTAAACATCCTGCAGAGAGAGACAGAGAGAGGAAAAGAAATTTAGAAATGAACGAGAACTGAACTGCAAAATCATATAGCAATTGTCCTAGCTGTCAGATCTGCCGCTCCACCCAAAATCTTCCTCAACAAAATGATTTCCCTTTTTAATCACTCCACATTATCATTTTTTGTCATTCATTGTTCATCTCACACATGGACTGAGCAGGAAGTTCTGCCTTTTCCTGTTTATCACTCACAAAAAGCTGGTTTCTATGGTGTCTTTTTGCAGGTTTATATGAGGATATGTGCGCTTAGATGTTCAGTCATGTCTGACTCTTTGCAACCCCATGGGGTTTCTCCAGGTAAGAATACTGGAGTGGGTTGCCATGCCCTCCTCCAGGGGATCTTCCCAACCCAGGGATTGAACCAGGTCTCCTGCATTGGAGGCAGATTCTTTACTGTCTGAGTCACCAGGGAAGCCCCTTATATGAGGATAACAGAATGCAATTTACTAATTCTGGCAAAAAGCTTCCCAAAGTATATGCTATTCCCTAGAGAATCCCATGGACAGAGGAGCCTGGTGGGCTACAGTCCATTGGATCCCTAAGAGTTGGACATGACTGAGTGACTGACACACACACACAGGTTCTTATTCATTTTAATCAGTTGCAAATTGTGTAGATACAGTGTCAAGATAAAAAATACGACTTCTCTTGGTTTCCTACTCACAAAGAATAAAGTGGGTCCTGAAAGATTTTGACTCAAACATGTAACAGTTTATAGAAAAAAGATTTTCTTTAATTTTCAAATCAGAAAAGACTTCTTCACATTTCAGACCATATTTTTCTACAGGATAGAAGAGCATGATTATAAAAATGAGAAAATAATCCTTCTTTGAAATTAGCTTTTTCAGATATTGCAGCAAAGTCATAGCATTAAAATGAAAATAAAATTATAATTGAGATAAAATGACACTATAATACAAAAAAAAGCAATCAGCATTCTTGCCTGGGAAATCCCATGGACAAAAGAGTCTGGCAAGCTACAGTCCCTGGGGTCACAAAAGTGTCAGACATGACTGAAGTGACTAAAACAACAACAAAAAGAGCGAGAATAACACTAATTTAAGGCAATTTTCCAAGTCAATCTTGGGAGAAGGATAAATCATTGTGGATGATTTAAACAAATGAATTTTACAGGTTCATGAACTAAAACAGTTGTTTTGTTTTGTTTTGTTGCCACATCGCATGGCACATTGACTCTTAGCTCTGGACCTGGGATCCAACCTGTAGCCCCATCACTGGAAGGCAGATTCTTAACCACTGGGCCACCAGGGAAGTCCCTGGCTGTGCCATTTTGCATTCTCATCAGCAGTGAGTGACAGTTCCTGTTGCTTCACATCCTTACCAGCATTTGGAGTGATCAGTAGCTGGGGTTTTAGGCATTCTAATAGTGTGCAGTGATATCTTATTGTTGCTTTAACTTGCAAGTCCCTAATGACTATGATGTTGATCATATTTTCATATATTTATTTGCTGTTTGTATTAATATGTCTTCTTTGATGAGGTGTCCTTTCAGATATTTCACTCAAAATTTTTTTTTTCTGGCTATACTGAGTGGGTTGTGGGACAATTTCTCAATCAAGATGGAACCCAAACTCCCAGCAGTGACAGTACTGAGTTCTAGTCATTGGGCTGCCAGGGAATTCCCTTTCGCACAATTGAAATTCATTTGTGTTTTCTCATTCAGTTTTAAGAGTTCTTTGCATACTGTAGAAATCAGTGCTTTATGAAATGTGTGTTTTGCAATTTTTCCCTCCAAGTTTATGGCTTATCTTCTCATTCTCATGACAGTGTCTTTCACAGAGCAGAACTTTTACATTTTAATGAAGTTCTGCGGTTGCCAGGAGAGAAGGATAGGCGAAAGAGATAGTTTGGGAGTTTGGGACCTACATGTACACACTGCTAAATTTAAAATAACCACCACAGACCTACTATATAGCACAGGGAACTCTGCTCAATGTTATGTGGCAGCCTGATGGGAGAGGATTTGAGCGGAGAATGGATACATGGATCTGTATGGCTGAGTCCCTCCACTATTCACCTAAAACTGTCACAGTAATGGTAACTGGCTGGACCCTAATAGGAAACAAAAAGTTTATTTTATCTTTAAAAATTTAACGAAGTCCAACTGACCCTTCTTTCTTCCATGGATTATGCCTTTGGTGTTGAATCTATAAGTCATTGCCAAACCCAAGGACATTTAGATTTTTTCCTATGCTATCTTCTAGGAGTTTTACAGTTTTGCATTTTACTTAGGTATATGATCCACTCCAAGGCAGTTTTTGTGAAGGGTATAATGTCTGGGTTTATATTGTTTGTGTCATGTGTGGATGTCCCGCTGATTAGCACCGTAGGTTGAAAAGACTATCTTTTCTCCATTGAATTGCCTTTGCTCCCTTTCCAAGGGTCAGGTGGCTCTATTTGCGTGGGTCTCTTTATGGGCTGTCCATTTTGTTCTGTCGACCTATTTGTCTATCTTTTCACCAAGAGCACACTGTTTGATTACTGCAGCTTTATAATAAGCCTTAGAGCTAGGTGGTGCCAGTCCTCGAATTCTGCTGTTTTCCTTAAACCCCACGTTGGCTCAGTCTTTTGCCTCTCCATATAAACTTTAGAACTGATTTGTTGATATCTACAAAATAATCTTCTGGTGCTTTGATTGAGATTGCGTTGAATGTAATCATTATATACATTTTTGGTGGGTCTCTACCTATCTCTACCTAGCAGCAGAATTGCTGAATTGTGGAGAAAGCATATGTTAAGCTTTCGTTCAGTTCATATTCAGTTTTCCAAAACAGGTCTTGCAAATTCACATACCAACCAGCAGTAGGTGGGAGTTTAAGTTGCTCTGTATCCTTGCAGTATGTAGTGTTTTTTCCCTCTAGCTGTTTTGGTAGGTGTATAATGATATCACATTAAAATTATAGTTTGCATTTCCCTGGTGACTAATGAAGTTGAGAATTTTTCTGATATTTATTGGATATCCTCTTTTGTTGAGTTTCTGTTCAGGTCTTTTGTTCATCATTTCTATGAAATATTCTTTTCCTTATCGATTTGAAGGGTTTTTTCTTTTTCCTGTTCACAATGTGAGTCCTTTGTTGAGCATGTATTACAAATGCTTCTTCCAATGTGTAGGTTCTATTTTTAATCTGCTAATAATGTCTCTTTGATGAATAGGAGTCTTCATTTTAATATTTTCCAACTGAAGTCATTTTTTCTTTTATTATCAAAGTTTTTATGTCTTGTTTAGGAAATCTTTGCCTCCTTCAAAAATTGATGCTGAGAGCAAAATTTAGTCATCAGAATGGGGCTGTGTGTAATGGTAAATTTATTTATTCCTATTCCTATTCATGCCATAAATATTTATTTCCTGGTATATTTATATAATAGAATACCATACAGTAGTTTAAGTGAACTATAGCTGCATGTATCAACAAAAATATATCTCAAAAGCATTATGCTGAATGAAAAGAGTCACAGAAGCATGGAGAATATATGATTATAGTAATATAGAGTAGAATAATAATCAAAATTAAGAAAAAATATTTAATTTTATTTGTTTATATGGCTGAGTTGTGGCACGCAGGAACTTTGATGTTTGTTTTGGCATTCAAACTCTTAGCTGTGGTTTGTGGGATCTAGCTCCCAGACCAGGGATTGAACCCAGACTCCCTGGCATTGGGACCACAGTCTGAGCCACTGAGCCACCAGGGAAGTCCCAGACTAACAGGCAAAATTAAACAATGTGTTGTGTAGAAACTCATACGATTGTGGTATATCCTTCAAGAAGAATCAGGGAATTGTTGATGTAAAAGTCAAGTGTACAAATACCTCTTGGAAAATGCAGAGGGGTGTGGTCAGGGAGAGCACACAGGGACTTCCGATATTCTGATGAAGCTCTGTCTCCTAAGTTGGTTGGTGGCTCCAGGTGTTTATTTTACTACTTTTTTACCTGTACAGTCCAAGCACTCTTTTGAATGTAGGATATAGTCACAGTAATAAAAGGGAAAACAAAAGATGAGCATTTAGATTGAAGGGACACACCCCGTCTTATGCAGAATAGATACAAATACGTCCTCACACAGATGTAGCAGGGAGAACCACAGAATATCAGCAGCCTAGTATCACTAGAAAGACAGGTACCTAAAAACAAGGATACTTTGACGGATAGGGGGCATAGCAGATGCCGGCAGCTGCCTAATGACACCTCCAGACTGAGGGAAAACAATTCCTTACCCACAGATTATTCCCAAGATCTAAGGTGCAATAAAAGCAGCTTTTGGCATCATCTCTTCATTCTTTCTGGGGATATATCTCTACTGTTCTCCAGTAGCATATTGAGCACCTACTGGCCTGGGGAGTTCATCTTTCATTGTCCTATCTTTTTGCCTTTTCATACTGTTCATGGAGTCACAAGGCAAGAAAACTGAAGTGGTTTGCCATTCCCTTCTCCAGTGGACCACATTTGTTAAAACTTTCCACCATGACCCATCCGTCTTGGGTGGCCCTACATGGCCTGGCTCATAGTTTCATTGAGTTAGACAAAGATGTGGGCCATATGATTAGATTGGTTAGTTTTCTGTGATTGTGGTTTTCATTCTGTCTGCCCTCTGATGGAGAAAGATAAGAGGCTTACAGAAGCTTCCTGATGGGATAGACTGACTGAGGGGGAAACTAGGTCTTGTTCTGATGGGTGGGGCCATACTCAGTAAATCTGAAATCCAGTTTTCTGTTGATGGGTGGAGTTGTGTTCCCTCCCTGCTATTTACCTGGGGCCAAACTATGGTGGAGGTGATGAAGATAATGGTGACCTCCCTCAAAAGATCCCATGCAGGCCTGCTACATGCAGCACCCCCAACCCTGCAGCAGGCCACCACCGACCCACGCCTCCACCAGAGACTTTGGGACATCCAGAGGCAAGTCCGGGACAGTCTCCTGTGGGGTCACTGCTCCTTTCCCTTGGGTTAAGGTGCACAAGGTTCTGTTGTGCCCTCCAAGAGTCTATTTCCCAGTCCTGTGTAAGCTCTGGAAAGCAAGAAAGGAAGCTTCCCAGAGAAGGCTGAACTTGATGAAGGAGGCACCCTTTGACCAGAGAACAAGTAGCAGGGGTACTTTAGGTAGAAAGTATCATTGCTTCTGTAAAGGCATACAGATGGATAATAACTTTAAAAAGTCAGAGAGATGAAAGTCACCCAATAGCTTTAGAAAATAAGGTCAACAAACGAATAGGAGTATGACATTAAAATGAAGCCAACTTTGGACTTCCCTGGTGGCACAGTGGACAGGAGTCTGCCTGTCAACACAGGGGACCCAGGTTCCATCCCTGAGCCAGGAAGATCCCACATGCTAAGGAGCAACTAAGCACCTGTGCCACAACTACTGAGCTCGCACTCTAGAGCCCATGCTCTGCAACAAGAGAAACCACTGCAATGAGAAGCCCCTGCACCACAATAGAACATAGGCCCCGCTGGTTGCAACTAGAGAAAACCCACATGCAGCAACGAAGACCCAGCATAACTGAAAATAAATAAATAAAATTATTAAAAACAAACTATAAAATAAAGCCAATTTTATGATTTTGCACCGGGCTTGAGTAAGACACTAGACAAAATCCATAAGTTTGCTCATTAAAGTAAGTTCTTGGGACTTCCCTAGTGGTCCAGTGGTTAAAAAACTCCACACTCCGAATGTAGGGATGCAGGGAGCATGGGTTTGATCCTTGACCAACCTAAACAGCATATTAGAAAGCAGAGACATTACTTTGCTCATTCATGCAAAGATGGGCTCAATAAAAGACAGAAATGGTATGAACCTAATAGAAGCAGAAGATATTAAGAAGAGGCGGCAAGAAGACACAGAAGATACAAAAAAGATCTTCACAACCCAGATAATCACGATGGTGTGATCACTCACCTAGAGCCAGACATCCTGGAATGTGAAGTCAAGTGGACCTTAGGAAGCATCACTACGAACAAAGCCAGTGGAGGTGATGGAATTCCAGTTGAGCTATTTCAAATCCTGAAAGATGATGCTCTGAAAGTGCTGCACTCAATATGCCCACAAATTTGGAAAACTCAGCAGTGGCCACAGGACTGGAAAAGGTCAGTTTTCATTCCAATCCCAAAGAAAGGCAATGCCAAAGAATGTTCATA